>VUQR01035505.1:39194-51080 GCA_015108515.1 Hemichromis elongatus
GGAAAAAAACAAAAAAAAAAAAAAAAAAGAAAAAAAAAAAAAAAAAAAAAAAAAAAAAAAAAACAAAAAAAAAAAAAAAAAAAAAAAAAAAAAAAAAGATGTGTGCAGAAATAAGAAGACAAAATGATTAATTTCTTCACTCCACTGACAGCGATAATAAAATTTATATTTTTTAGTCTGGTGAAAGATTGTTTTTAAAGATAACAACAATCTGAAAAAATGTTTTGTGTTGTGCAACTCCATCGTCTTTGTGATGTGGGTGAAAATTTACAAGATGCTGTTCAGGGCTTAGTTCAGACAGTGACTCATACCTGATTCTCTTCTATGCAAGCGCTCTTATTATTATTCCCTCTTGGTCACTTTAGATGTAATTTGTTACCAACTCACCAAGTGAGAGTGACATTTGCCTTTTCATTTTACCTGAATGCACAAATTTGTCTTTATTAGATAATCACAATTATTATTTTTAAGTATCTATTGAAAACATTTCACAACTGTTTTTAAATGAAATCATCAGTCAGTGTTGTAGTCAAGATTGACATTTTTAAAAATGCCTTTTTGCACAAGTTGTTCTTTTTCTATTTTTATGAATAACTAATAATAGCATAAGAGCATGAAAGAGCATGTATACTTCAGGGTTAAATAAATAACATAAATGCAATAGATGCAGCAGTGTTATAAATTAAACCAGTTGGTCAGTGTCTATATGGATCTATATGTCCATCTCATTCCAAAGCATTAGGTCAGGTTTATGTCCAGTGACAGTGGAGGCCAGGCCATGTGATGCAGCACTCCATCACTGTCCTTCTTGGTCAAATAGCCCTTACACAGCCTGGAGGTGTGTTTGGGGTCCTGTTAAAAAAATAAATGATGGTCCAACTAAACTCAAACCGGATGGGATGGTATATTGCTGCAGGATGCTGTGGTAGCCATACTGGTTCAGTGTGGCGTCAATTTTGAATAAACAACCAACAGTCTCACTAGCAAAGCAGCTGCACACCATCACATCTCTTTACCATGCTTCACGGCGGGAACCATGCATGTAGAGACTATTCTTTACCTTTTTTTGAGTCACACAAAGACACTGCAAGTGAAAGATCTCAAATTTGGACTCATCAGATCAAAGCACAGATTTTCACTGGTCTAATGTCCATTCCTTGTGTTTCTTGTCCCAGACAAATCTCTTCAGGTGAAGGATTTGATTACCAAGGCCAAGGCTTCTGTGTCTAGTAAGGGTCCTTAGGCTAGACCCCCCATGCTGACTAAGCCTACCTCGGATAAGAGTGAGAGAGAGATAACTGAACCCATAATGGCTTGGATGTCGCCTGGATTACCAAGGTCCGCATCAGGTCTTGAGGAACCAGGACACACTGAGGAGAAGTCCACTACAGGAAAAAGAAGGCACATGTGGACAAGAGATGTGAAACAGAGCGCTGTTGGAATGCTTCTATGCAAGCAACCCCAGTGGAAGGGGTTACATGAAAAGGATGTGGCACCTATGGACTCTTCCATAGTCCTATCAACTCATTGTTCCATTTATGGATCCTGTAATGCCTAGAACTCTACAACATGAACAGGGCCCTAAGACGCTTCATCGGGAACTCAGTGGGGATGTGGGGAACAACACTTGAGGACAACTCCAAGCTAATTGCACAAGTCACCATCAAGGATCCACCAAGAAGATACTCTGTCCCCAACACTGTTCAGCATAGGCCTGAACCCCTCAGTGAGATCACTGACAAGACTGGTTATGGATAGTGACTACGGAGCAACTAGTGACTATGGAGCAAGCATCAGCCACCTCCTCTTCATGGGTGACATCAAACTGTATACGAGGAGTGAATAAGACATTAATTAATTGACCTCAAAGAGGTATACCAGCAAGATAGACAGCTTTCAGACTGGAGAACTGTAGTCAGATAGTGAGCAAGAGAGGGACGGTAGTCAGAACCACCCTTTTCAGAGGCTGTGGTAGGATGCAATCCCCTCAGCTGGGATGTGATAGCAGTTCCTTCTTCCATAGGTCCCACATCCTCTTCATGTAATCCCTTCCACTGGGGTTTTCTAACAGCCCCGTTTTCATCTCTTCTCTACTTATTCCTTCGTGTTCCAGTACCAGTACCAGTGTGTCCTGGTTCCTGGGTAAAAAGCACATTGCAACTTCAGGTATGTAGTTATGTACATCCTCGAACTGCCAATGTTAAATATACGAAATCTTCGACCATATAAAAGGTATCAAGACAGACTTAAAACACTCAATTATAATTTACATTGTATCTTGGTAAATGTTGGCAAAACTAGTTAAGCTTTGTTGAATGGTTTGATTTGATGTAGTTTAAGTGAAATTAAGGGACTGAAAGTGTTACATATTTAAATCCTAAAAAAAAAAAGACTATCCAAGAAAGTATAAAACTGCGTCTATGCATGTTAAATACTTAGTGATGATCAAAAATGATGAAAAGAAAATTAGAAATGTGAACTTTTACTATCTGCGGTTACAAAAATGGGTTTAATTTAGAAATTGTGTCGGTAGAAACTCCCACACAAGACCCTACAGTAAACTCACAGCTCAATTAGTGCAGTGGAGTTCACGTAGAAAGGCCTGCCACTATCTGAATCTCTATTGACAGGTTATCCATGTGTTTCCTTTCAAACTCACAACCCAAATATAGTCTTATTTGTCATACCTCAAGGGCTTGGGAGAAGAACTGATTAAGTAATTCTGCACTTCATCTTTCGGTGACATACAGTATAAAATACATAGTGTCACAACTCATTTTTGGTTGGTTTTAGAGCTCATGGTCTAAACCTATACCTCTAATAAGCTTATAAGTTTTTGCCAGTGTTTGTACATCACTGTATGGGATTTTTAATCAATTAATCAATATGTGATTGAAGTGCAGACTTTCGGCTTCAATTTAAGGGGTTTTGTAAAAGTATTGCACTTAATGTTTAGAAGTTACAGCTATTTTTATACATAGTCACCATTTTCAGAGGCTAAAAAGTAAAAGGTGAAAATATATGGAGCAAGCTGCATTTCCAGGACATTCTCAGGGTAACAAAACATGTCATTGAGAGGGTGTTCATAGAGAAAAACAACATGGATGTGCTGTTCCAGTCAACATCTGGAGTATTGTTCCATATCAGACAGGGAGTCTGAGTGTCATGGTTACTGAGCTAAAAGAGGATCATCAGCACAGAACATCTATTAAAGTAGAGAAATCTAAAACCTCTTCTCATAAAGGCACACCAGAGAAACGCCTACTGGTAATAATCAGATAGGAGCCTGTTCACATACACATGCACCCACACACACTCACACTTTCCTGTAATATTTCATGAGCATCCATGGTTAATCAAACCTCTGATTTCTTTGAAAAATAGAATCTTTTCATGCACTCATCTGAGCAGTAAAGAGGAACAACTGTAAGTAGTCTTCAGAGGCCGTGATAGGACTCAAAGTCATATGAAATGAATGGCAGAGTGAAATGTAAAGATGGCTTTATGTCTTACGATCCTTCATGTTATGTGACAACTCAATGATTTGACTGCAAAGTTGGCTAACTATTTGACCTTATATTACCTTAAATTGTATCTCCATAATGCAGTCATATTCTTTTCCCTTTTTTTTAAGCACTTCTTGTCTCTAAAGTAAGCACCAAGTACAATATAGGTTTGTTTGCTTTCTCTTTAACTTTCTTTCAGATGCCTCCATCACTTACACCCACCCACATACTCACCACATTCCTGGCCTAGCTGTTCCACATTTCTTTTTCAAGCATCCATCATATTCCACTTATCCAGTTCAGAGTTATGGTTGAGCTATACCAGCAGTCACTGGGTAAGAGGCAGAATACACCTTGGGCAAGTCACCAATCTATCATAGACAGACAGTGCTAAACATTGCACCACCTTCCTTTAAGTTTTTTAATGAATTAAATGCTTAAATATTTTGTTCTTACCACCATGTGAACAAGTGAATCATTCTGAACCAACAGGCTTGTTCATTCTACATAGAATCTGCCCCCTTTTCTATATAAAAGAAAACAGGTTTACCTCCAAGTAAAGCAAAGAAAGTAGTAATGATATTGCAGAAGACTGCACCTCCAAAGCAAGCAAAGACACTTTGCTTAATCATGTGATAGTTGATGAGCTTCTTTATTAATTTCTCATGGTCTAAAATAATCCACAAAGACCAACATTTATCCAATGTCTGCATTCAGGCTAAAACTACCAGTTATTTTCATTACTGATTAACTTGTTGAATATTCCTTTGAATAACTGTTTTTCCTTCTCATAAAGGTGCTGTGAGGAATGCAGGGATCACATTTAGATCTATATTTGAGCTTCCAGGCAGATGACGTATTAAGAACAGAATGACAGGAAGGGTGAGGCTTAACTGTATGAAAAGTACTGCTAGGTAGACTGCCAATAATAGACTATTGCAAACTCCTGATAGGTATAGATCAAAACAATGCCTATTTTTAGTGCTCACGCAGGCACAGTGAATGGCTTTTGTGTACTGGATATTATTGTAATCACAGTGCAGAAACAGTGCTGAGCAAATCTCAGTAATTAACCTATGGTAATGACAAAAGCCAATTTATGGCTTTTAAAGATCAAATGTATCTGGGTTAATGTGAGGTCAAATGCATGTGCGGGAATATCAGAGCTGGAATTGATGCAGCTGATTGGGGAGAGGTGTACAGGGATTACTGACAGTGTGAATGGTGCTGTCAAAAACATCTATTCTAAATAGACAATGGAGTG
Organism: Hemichromis elongatus; assembly: GCA_015108515.1. Taxonomy (NCBI): domain Eukaryota; kingdom Metazoa; phylum Chordata; class Actinopteri; order Cichliformes; family Cichlidae; genus Hemichromis; species Hemichromis elongatus. Next base: position 43,965 of record VUQR01035505.1, read on the forward strand.
CAAACTGTTGTCGAGCTTAATTCAAAACAATAACAATACACAGTGTTAATACCACTGTACATTCACTGACTGGCTGTTTTAAAGTATGGTGAGCTAATCAGAGAACTCATAGCTGGAGGGTTTTTTTTTTTTATAAGGATTTGCCCTGTGCTTGTTGTTGTTTGTTGTTCATCAAACCTGTAACGTTAAAGCCAGTAGAGGTTGGCTATTGATAATGCCCTCTTCTGCAACATGCAACATACCATTAAAACAGTGTGTTTGCTTTATTTGCTCCAGAGTTAAAGACTTTGGTGCAGAGAAAGTCAGGGAATACAATACCACACATCTTTTTTTTTCTTAAAACAAAAAGCAGTTATTTAGGGATTGGTCAAGTAACCCCAAGTAATGCTACACAATTGAGATAACAGCTACTCCATATTTATGGAAGTAGGTAAGTAGCCTGAACTAGACAGAAAAGTAGTAGTTACATTAAGTATAATAAGTTCAGAGTGAATTAGAAGACACCCTCCTTGCAGTGCTCCACTAACATTAACAGTATACAGCTGAAAATGTGGCGAATGAACACTTGCTCTTTTCTTACAGTGCATTCTTCTGTCATCTCCTCCCCAGGTAAATGATCCACCCAAACACACACACTTGGGCGTCCACCATGGCCCAGTTCTGATTCTCAGTAGGCAACAGACTGGTGTCTACATGGGCCCAATCATAGCAGACTGAATGCACTTTGGTTATGACAGCTTACTACCATTAGGCATTTTGTGCTATAGCAGCTCTTTGATGGGATCAGACCACACAGGCCAGCCCGCGCTGCCCACACACATCAATGAATCTTTGGTGCCATGATCAATTCAATTCAATTCAATTCAATTTTATTTATATAGCGCCAGATCACAACAACAATTGCCTCAAGGCGCTTTATATTGTACAATAGTACACATGATCCTGTCTACAGTTATAGCTCTCCTTGCTCAGACCACTTTTAGTAGGTACGAAACCAGGGGTCTCGAACTCGAAGGTTTTAGATGTGTCCTTGATCCATCACAGCTGACTTAAATGGCTAAATGTCCTCCTCAACATGTCTTGAAGATTTCCAGAGGCCTGGTAATGAACTAATTATTTGATTCGGGTGTGTTGACCCAGGGTGATATCTAAAACCTGCAAGACACTGGCCCTTGAAGCCTGCAGTAACAGTGCATATGCTTGCTACAAACATTTAGCTATCACATTTTTGGATCTTGTCAAAGTCTTTTAGGTCTTCCGTCCCTTTCAGCATCAAGGAATGACAATTCGCAATTATCATAATTTAACTCGACTCCACACTTGTGCCACTGTGACAGCATAACTAATGCTATTTAGTTCACCTTGCAGTAGTTTTAGTGTGGCTTGTCAGTGTACATGAACTTACTTTCCTGGTACCCATCAGCCCACCTGACCACTTTGTAGATCCTGCGTCTGTAGGTGGAAGCCAGATGTTGTGCCATCTGGACATAGTGACAGACAAAACAGACATTAGTTATTCAGCCAGACTCCAAACAGAGCCTACTGACAGATCATGGCTCCTGGGGAGTTATGCTGCATTTAAATAGCACCTTTTGATATTAGATCAATACACTGGATTAACAGTCAAGTCACTCATGGGCAGATGCTGTGGGGAGACAGCATGCTTTGACTGTGATACATTATGTGCCAGAACTAAACAAAGAAGTTATTTCAATTCCAATGGTTTTGTTACTTTTTTCACAAAAGGTCAAGCGCTGTCAAAAATATCAGCATATTGACCTTTTTAAACATTCCAGAAACATTGGGATCATAGATTATGCTTTCTTCCCTTCTTTTTTGGTAACAAAGGGTTAAAACTCATTCACACCAAAGTCACAGGGGGCTGCAACTCTCTGTGCTTGTCATTTGCAGGTCATTGTACAGTTCATTTGAAGTCTAACATGGCATGGACTGTCCTGGTGATATGTGTGTATTGTCAGGAGGACAGAGAAGCTGTGCAGGATGACAGCAAGCTCTGTTACTGCTTGAGTAGATCCGTCCATTCAGTCCACCACCTACACATGTTTCATAATCTATGTTTGCAATCTAAAACAGGCTGGCTTCTAGAGTTATTATTTTCATATTTTTTAACTTATTTTTCTTATCTTTTTTGCAGGACACCCACTCACCTGTAAATTTTCAGCTTCCAAGTTTTCAAAGTTTTATTTTTTTTTAAGCTGTTGCAGGAGCTTACCCAGAACTATCTACTGTGCAGGACGTGCTTCTAGTTTTAAAGAAATACAGTGAAATTAGCCTACTGTTTATCCACAGCATAATATATAACTTTATCCTCTGTGCCACAGACTTGCATTGATTTCCAAAAACAATTACACACCTCACTGTCTGACACTGTGTGGCATGTCCCAATACTCAACAAATATACTGTTAATTTCAGTACCCACCTATTGCAAATAAAATACATTTGAAATAGTTTTTAAATTTTTTAAATTTGTTTTACACCGTCATTAGTAACTCTGGAAGGGTATGGAGATTAGAAGGTAGCAAGAGACAAGTTATAACACTGTTTTCAATGGATTTGTTGACAAAAAATAAAATATGTTGTCCCTAATAGGGCCAAAGAATAATGCAAACATCAAATGTAGATTTACGGAACCCTACATTAGGATAATGTACATTTTATCTGTGTTACAAACAAGCAAAGACAGCAAGCAAAGGTGTTTGACTTTTTTGAGACTGCAGAAAGCATCAGACTACTGGTCTATTCAAATCTGCAGTAGACAATATGTAGTGTGTTGTCTTACCAACATGCACATTGGAAATCAGTCAGGTAAGTGGACTCAGACACATTAATTTACATTCAGTCACTAAATATATGAACAGGTATACCTGAAGTGTTCCATTCAAAAATAAACTGAAATAAGAATATATGGATAAGTAAAAGTGTAATTTCACATTGTCATTGTATAATTAGCAATTTTGACTTCTAGTAGTTTTATCTATCTGGAAATTAACTGTGAACTGTGATAGTGAACGCATTCATTAAGTGTGTTTTAAACTGATCCCCAGTTGAGTAAATAGGGAATGGTCAACAGGGTAAATCAAAATTGTTGCCTTGCACATAGAGTAGATCAAGCAATGATATATGAATATATATTTATTCTCTTCTTTGCCTCATTTGTTAAAATATATACTGAAAAAAGGGCTACATGGTCCGCAGTTCATTGTCGCCAATGTCAACACTGTTGCTCCTGCAGTTTGAGTGTCCTTGGAGTTTAGCTTTATGACTGGAGGAAAAACCACTCCAGGGTGGTGAGACATCACCTCTCCTATCTCAGAGAAAGACAGTGCAGACGGCTATGTTGGCAAACATAAACACGTGGACACCTACTGTTTGAAGACACACGCATCCTGGAGATATACGCAGTGTGTGTCAGTGTGTGCACACACACACACACACACACACTCACTCGAAGTGAGTTGTCTATCCTCTCTATTTCACCGCTAAAGCAGGAAAATAAACGAGCTCCTGCTGCTGCCTCCCAACAATACAGTTTTTCTCATATAGTGGTGACATATAAATGATTAAATATTAATAGGCTATTGTGTATTGATTGACAAAATACCTGCCACAATAATGGGCCGGTTGATATTTCTGAATAAAACAATGACAAACTCTTTATCAAAGGGCATTTTTAAAACATTTATGACAAGTGAGTAGCTGTGGAGCAGTAGGCCTCACATGGACAATAAAAAAGCATGCTGATGAAGACAATGTCCATTTAGACTTGCTCAAAATAAAAGTTATAGATTATAAACAATGTCTCTTGAGCTCAGAAGCCATATTGCAATGGATTTAAAAGTCTATAATAATGGATAATAATGATGGGTGATGAGGATGGGCTAACACTTCTCCTAAATATTTACATGTCATTACAGTTTGTAGAGTAGACATCTAGCTGAATTTTTTTGTAAATAATCACAGTGACCAAAAGGAGAAGTCCCTTTGGATTTGATGGCTGAAAATATTCAGTGAAAAAAAAGGAAGAAAAGTTTTTTCATTTTTTAATTCCAGAGGCAGAGTGAGCTACACTGATGCCCCCTTTGTTCGGCTGACTCATGGTTGGGGAATGGAACTGTTGTGTGGTGTGGAAAGATTTCACCACAAAAACAGAAAGGCAGGCCACTTCAAGCTGCAGGAAAGAAACAAAGAGGGTCTTTAAACATGCCAGTCCAGGCAGTGGAGAATCCAGTGAGCTGAGTCAAACTGAGAACAGCGAAGTAGAGATCTAGTGTTTGACACAAGGAGACTCTGGTGTGACTGTGAGAAGCCATGGAGACCCCTTCTGCTTAAGGGAAGGACTAGGGGAGACACTGGCTGTCCACTACGCAGGCCAGTGGGCCTTTCGAGGTGTCACCTCCACACAATGTGACAAACCCCTCTGGTCTGAGTCCTGTTCACACTCCCCCATCCCCTTTCTTATGTGTTCTTAGACAAATGAGTGAAGACCCCTGCTCGGGCACTACCACAGGCAAGGACGGAGACTGCATGGGCTCGACCAGTCAAGGCTTCTCGCTCCATCACTTCACACTTATATCCCCCACACTCTGTCCCCTTCCTTTATCTTACTTTTCAGGCTTCGGGCTTTCACTGCTCATTTTGTGACTACGAGACTTTTACCGAGGTCTCGCCCAGACATACGCCACATGTCACCCTGCCGTCTGTGGCCATGCTGCCTGGAGCCAGATGTGGTCTCAGGCTTGAACTGGAGACCTACTATGGCATGTCCCCAACAAACCCTTCTCTGCCTTATTCTTTATTTTTTATTGTGCTTACCGAAGACATATTCATACAGAACCTCGAGTACCAAGACAACAATGTAAGAACCCAGCTTAAGCATAATTTCAAATTAAACAGAATATACTGAATCAATCAATAATAAAAGCAATAATACATTATTAAATAATGCCATCATGTTACTAGATTTCTAACTACTTGCACTTGATTATTAAGTGAGCAGTTTAGTCTAATGGTTTTCAAGTTAAGGGTCAGGCCTTTCTAAATTGAGATGAGCTTATGAGATGATTACTGAAATAGGAAGGAAGAAACAAGCTAGCAGTGAGGTTGTAAGGAGTTGGAGATTGATGAATAGTTTGTTTTAAACAAAAGGTCTTTTTCATGCCATGTTTCCTCAACCTTCTTGCTGAAGAGATAATCCGCTTTATTTCTTGCCTTAATAATGTATTTTATGGACCAAACACACTGGTAATATGCTGCATATGTAGCTATGCTGCAGTGGGCTGAAGCTGCTGAGGGGGTTTTCTCTGCACTGACTGTGTCTTCTTCCCTCACCTTTTTCACTCCCTGTGTTTTTATCAACCTTTGCTGTATTTAATAATTAGTATTTATGAAAAAAAGTGTCTTTCTCTGCTCTCTTCTCTTTCCTCTCACCCCCAACTGTGGGAGAAGAGATAGCTGGCAGACAGCCACCTCCCCCTAAGTCTGGTTGTGCCAGAGGTTTCTTCCTGTTAAAAGGGAGTTTTTCCTTCCCACTCTTGCCAAGTAGGTTGTTTAAGAGTTTAAGACATTTAGGTTTTTATAAATGGTTAAACTAATTTGAATATATTTTTCTGTACTTGGCCTAACATGGTTTGATTTTTGGAAAATACGAGACACCGTTATTGCCACATTGAGAAGAAATTTAAATAAAACTACGTAAGAAGTTTAGAGGGATATTTCTCTCTACCCAGACATCTCGCGTGAGACAACCACTTTAAAAAAAATGCTTCACAGACTAAAACGCATAGAAACAACTTTCTATTCAACAGTTAAGACTCGGCTGTACTTTAAAATCTTAATCTAAAAATAAGATTTGATGAGACAAATTGAGTAAAATTGAGCTTTTTTCTATGACATCCAGAGCATAACAATAAATTAGTAGAGCTAAAAATTGTTCTATCTTACTTGAGTAAATATACTAAGTTACTTCCTATTCTTCTCTAAAATATATATACCCATCTACCCATCCAATATACCCATCTTTATCTCATTAGTATAACAAACCATACAATCTCCTTCTCTTCACAGCAGATCAGCTGATTTTATCTGAGTTTTTTTCTTTAGCATATAGAAGGCAGAGCTAATATTGAGGAATGCAAAAAAAGAAAAAAACCCTCATGGACTAATCTTGTGCTGAGTACAGCCATGATAATGATGATGGATTAGAAATACAGCAGTGTATTGGGATTACAGTGCTATTAACTGGCCAGGGAAGGAGGATGAGGAGGCTGACCAGTATCAAACTAATCAATCAAATAATCGGGACAAGCCCTTGTCTACTAGAAACAATTAGACCACTTCTCCAAAATCAATAACACTGCATTCTGTTTAGATACCCACTGGTCACTCATTCAATAAAACCTCCGTGGGTTTTGATAAGCCTGCCAGTCGGCTAGGGCCATTTGAGGCTCCGAGTGGGAACAAAATACATCAAACAGGCTCCAGGAAGGCCTCATAAAAATTGCAAATCGAAAACAATATAATTTAATGTGGCAAAGGTTATTTTTCCACTTGTTCATTATCAAATGTCTCATGTGAAAGCGCTGCTATGAAGGGGAAAAAATCTATTTGGTCTTGAGTGTTTGGGGAAAACAGGAGGGACATGTATTATATCTAAAGGAAAACAAAATAACGATGGAATCAAAAGGGTTCATAAAGTTGCTCTGAGAAATAGCCTTGGTATTGGAGGTGTCTCCAGCTTCCAGCACAGCTCCCATACATAATTAAAACAGGAATTTGTATCTGTCTGTACTCTGTGGCCTCCTGATGAATTAATATCTGGTGGAAGTCCTACACAGCCATCAGATTAGCTCATTTATTTCTGTCAGCTGCTTGCTCTATCAGCTATTTGTAAATCAGAGAGGGTGGTTGGGTGGATGCTGGGGGTGGGGGTGGGGATTGTTGGACGTGTATTTATTATCATAAATGGGTGTTATGAATTAGGTCTGATTCAAACGTCCCGGCTATAGTGCCGCAAGTGTAAGTGCACAGTGATGACTCTTTTCTTTTCTTTTTCTTTTTTTCTTTCTTCTTCTTTTTTTTTTTTTTTTCCTGGGAGA
>VUQR01035505.1:65863-87712 GCA_015108515.1 Hemichromis elongatus
TTCCCCCCCTCCCCCCCCCCACCCCTCTTCTTGCGCACTCTTATTGTGTGTGCTGTGAGTACGGGGCAGTACATAAAACAGCTTCAAGACTGATGGTTGTTCTGTGGTTCATGTAATAAAGCAGCAGTCCAACAGCAATAACATATGATGCTGCATGCGGCGAGATGCTGGCTGTGGCGTGTGGAGCCACATCTCTGCACATGCACTTTCTGCTCGCTCTCCTGGGCCTGGTTCCCAAGCCTGCGTACATCTAGAAAGATTTAGGCCAACTCGATTGGCTACAAGGTGTTGGTGTAAGATTAGGCGAAGATCAGTTATTCCATCGCTGCAGAACAATAAGGCCAGCAGATTATTTTGGCGACCGCGTCAACTTGAGCGTTTTCTGCGTCACTCTCATTCTGCGCGCTGCTATCACGTTTCCCTGTTTTGGGTCCCCCATGACAACTGGCTACAGGCCCGCTAATTATCCCCCCTTCCTCCTACAGAAGCCCTCTCTCTCGCTCTCTCGCACAAACACACGCACACACACACACACACACACACACACACTACTAGCGCTATGAATAGGCAGCCCACCTCGCAGACCCCACCCCATCTGAGGTCTAAATTTGGAATACAATTGAAATAGCTTACAGAAATCCTGTCAGAAGATAACAAAGAATAATATTGACCCCTGCTCCATAAGCATAAGGGCTATTTCATACAACTACAGTGAGTCTGGCATTGTGACGTTGTGACATAACTGTGCCTTATATATGTGTCCCGGCATACACTCATTTTAATTTCACATTCAAATAACGACAACCAGGCCATGCATAAACTTAGTGCTAGTAAGAAGACGTGTTTCTACCTAGGGGTGTGTGTACGTTTCTTTTACTCCCACAAAAATACACAGCACACTTGGCTACATATTGGCCTGCTGCAACCTTGGAGTGTACCTTCATTTTTTGGAGTAGTGCATGGTAGTAAATGAACCTTCCCCGATTATAAATACTATTCCCGCATGCCAGAACAGTGAGAAAAAAACAACGATGATAGCACCACCAGTCCATCGGAAACGTGCATCATTTACTTTAGAGACTTGTGGCAAATACATTGAAATCATATCACATAGACTCATGTCAGCTTAAAACAAGCATGACGTAAGCCCTGTGCAAACACCAAGGTGTCTGAACTGAGTTTAGGTGGGTTTATCCTCCACTACATCTCTGCTAATGTCCATGTGGGAAGCAACACAGAACACATACCACAAGACAAACATACTCACCAGAAAAATTGGGGCTTGAGAAAGCTCCTGATGAGATTGGTCCGCGTCGGTGCCGACGCTAATGACGTTGCTCACTGAAACACGTGGGCCAGGGTATCTAGAGCTCACATAAACAAAGCCACATTGGCCAGACTGGATAGTCGAAGCTCGTGTCGCTGTTGGTGCGCGGACTCACTCGGTTTCCCTGCTTGGCATTGCTTGTACCTACGCTCGTGATTTGGAGCTTTTACTAAAATTGATGAATACCACCTACATGCTTATCGCATGGACAGAAAGTGACGATCCTGATGTGAAAGAGGTAAGATTCATTCATCTTTTTCTTGCAACATAATCTCCGACTTCGCTCGTCCTGCCCGGCTTCTCCGAGGCATTGAAATCTCTCTCTCTTTTTTTTTTATCTAAGTGTTTTTTCCATCCTTAAATTGAAATTGCACACAATTAAGTTTGACTCAGACTATTGAGATGTGACTGTCATTTAATGCCACATTTCAGCTTTCTGCTTTTTTACTAGTTTTTACTAGTGTGAAGTGCGCAAAGTTGGTCTGTTCACGTCTTAACAAAATAAAAGAAATACCTGTTATTTGATTTCTATATCAAGTTGTTCACATTAACTAGAACACTGATTAAAATGTTGTAACATGCTCTGCACGTTTGGAAACGGGGTATGGTTTGCGCGCAAAGAAACTTATGCTTAACGAATGTGAGCTCTCTCTTTTTAGAGGAAACTGTTTTATTGTATAACCTAGTAACTCCAAGGGTTTGTGTTTTATTAGGGGAAGAACCAGAACAGAGTCGCATTCTTCTATCCTGACACCCACACAAAAGCTCCTGACATTACCCATTTCAAGTGTCACTGGAAAACTGTCAGAAGACTTGAGGTAGGATGTGAAAAAATTATGTGTTGAAGTTTAATTTTTACCTGAAATCCCACACATGTTTAAACTATTGCAGTTTTTTGCTTTTAGACATTTTATATGATTTTACATTCATATAAAACTTTCCCCTCTCAGTTTAAACATTTCTATGAAAAATTTTGATTTGTTTGCACCCGTCTGGTTTTCAGCCATGCCCTGCGTTCAGGCTCAGTATGGATCATCACCTCAAGGAGCCAGTCCAGCTTCCCAGAGCTACAGCTACCACACCGCAGGAGAATACAGCTGCGACTTCTTAACACCCGAGTTTGTTAAGTTTAGCATGGACTTGACCAACACTGAGATCACAGCTACTACTTCTCTACCAAGTTTCAGTACATTCATGGACAACTATAACACCAGTTACGACGTTAAACCGCCCTGTCTGTATCAGATGCCCCACTCTGGAGAGCAGTCCTCTATCAAAGTGGAGGACGTCCAGATGCACAGTTACCATCAGCAGAGCCACCTGCCACCTCAGTCGGAGGAAATGATGGCTCACTCTGGGCCTATGTACTTCAAACCCTCCTCGCCTCATGCCCCAAGTACGCCAAACTTCCAGGTCCAGCCTAATCACATGTGGGAGGACCCTGGCTCCCTCCACAGTTTCCACCAGAACTATGTTGCGGCCACGTCTCATATGATAGACCAGCGCAAGAATCCGGTGTCAAGGCTTTCGCTCTTCTCCTTCAAACAATCCCCGCCAGGTACTCCTGTTTCCAGTTGTCAGATGCGGTTCGACGGACCGCTGCACGTGTCCATGAACCACGACAACCCGGGCGCACACCGCGGCCCGGACGGCCAGAGTTTTGCGGTGCCCAGCGCTATACGGAAACAGGCTGGCCTGGCCTTTCCTCACTCGCTGCAGCTCAGCCACGGGCACCAGCTGATGGACAGCCAAGTGCCATCGCCCCCGTCCCGAGGATCTCCGTCAAACGAAGGTCTGTGTGCGGTATGTGGGGACAACGCAGCCTGCCAGCATTATGGAGTGAGAACCTGCGAGGGTTGCAAAGGATTTTTCAAGGTGGGCTGAAATGACGGCAACAATGAATGCGTGTTACTGTCTTTACGTCAGCGAGACATTCTGTGATTTTTATTCACACCGCACTGTGTCAAATGCTGCTCAGTTACTTTAAAACCAAAATAAATCAAACGCAACACAATAACATTGAAACCCGACTTTAATACAAGTGTCAGTGCGCACGCAAAAAAAAGAACCACATGGCAGTCATACCTGTCCACACAGACGTGACATCGAATAAAAAGAAAAAAATAACCAACACTACTAACGTGTATTTGCTGATCTTGTCTTAATATTATTGGTTCATACAGCACACATTAAAACATTAAATATGAATTATATTATATTGTTTCCATCCTTCTATTTTGCCCTTCAAGTTGTGCGTCAGAATTGTGTAATCTTGGAAATGGGCCCGAAAGTTGACTGTTTTTTTTTTCTCTCTCTCTCTCTCTCTTTTCAGCGCACCGTACAGAAAAATGCAAAATACGTGTGTTTAGCAAATAAAAACTGTCCTGTTGACAAACGCCGAAGAAACCGTTGCCAGTTCTGCCGTTTCCAGAAGTGCCTTGTCGTCGGAATGGTGAGAGAAGGTACGTTTGGGCTATGCATTCAATTATTTCTGTCCCGGTAATTATTAATTTTCTTCTGACACACTGGGAAACATGTGCGTAATGCAGTGCTGGGTTGTGAATTCATCCACATTCAGATATATATGCACACGAGCTGGAGTCTATATATTGATGATTTAGCTAAATCACACACACACACACACACACACATATATATATATTATCTATAATCACATATATCTTTATATATTTTTGCCAACGCAGTTGTCCGAACGGATAATCTAAAAGGTCGAAGAGGACGCCTACCATCCAAACCCAAAAGTCCCCAAGAGCCTTCCCCTCCCTCGCCGCCGGTCAGCCTCATAAGCGCACTTGTTAGGGCCCATGTGGACTCCAATCCCTCCATGTCTGCTTTGGACTACTCCAGAGTAAGTGAATCTAATAATCCCAGAAATAAAAAGTCACACACTCACAGAACATTTAAAAAGAAAAAAAGAGTTAAATATTATTCCGAGAAAGCAGATAAAACGAGACTGGCGACCCTTTTAATTTACTCCTGCTTTAGGTAACAATTTATTACCCTGAAAGTTTTCTGTGATACATCGCTGAATTCCAAACTTTGCCGGCCTTTTAATGTCGCATATTTTAAGTGAGCTTAATAAAAGAGGAGACATGAATTCAACGGTAAAAAAAAAAAAAAAAAATCTCTCTCTCCTTCTTGGAAATGGGCATTTGCAATTTCACGGATTATATATTTTAAAGGACCTCATTAAGGCGCTGTTTAAATTAAATTCCAGTTCCAGGCGAACCCTGACTACCAAATGACTGGAGACAACACTCAGCATATCCAGCAGTTCTATGATCTCCTGACGGGCTCCATGGAGATCATCCGAGGCTGGGCGGAGAAGATCCCTGGCTTTTCTGATCTACCGAAGCAAGATCAAGATCTCCTCTTTGAATCCGCTTTCCTTGAACTTTTTGTCCTACGGCTGGCATACAGGTGAGACTGAGTAATTACTAAATAAAACAATTTAGGCTTTAGATAATCATCAGTCCCTCCTTCAAGCTTCATTGCTTTTGGCTTTATTAGCCGCCCAATAATTAGAAGGCTCTTGAATCCACATTTATTGCCAAGCGTAATTAATGACATTTTGTTAATAACTGCAGGTCCAACCCAGTGGAAGGAAAGCTTATTTTTTGTAATGGAGTGGTTTTACACAGACTACAGTGCGTCCGTGGATTTGGAGAGTGGGTAGACGCCATCGTGGAGTTTTCTTCCAACTTGCAGAGCATGAATATAGACATCTCAGCTTTCTCCTGCATCGCAGCTCTGGCCATGGTAACAGGTGCGTAAGGGCGACGGTGCATTTATGAATAGTGACTGGATCACAACGCTTGTGAAAATTGAGAGCGTTAATGTATCATAGATTATTTATCCTTGCTATTTTTTCTTTTATAATTGTATTTTTCAGAGCGACACGGACTTAAGGAACCCAAGAGAGTCGAGGATCTCCAAAACAAGATCGTCAACTGCCTCAAAGATCAAGTGACATTCAATGGCGGTGGCTTGAATCGTCCCAACTACTTGTCAAAACTCTTAGGAAAGCTCCCAGAACTGCGCACACTATGTACCCAAGGTCTGCAGCGTATCTTTTACCTAAAGCTAGAGGACCTAGTCCCTCCGCCAGCAATAATTGACAAACTTTTCCTCGACACCCTACCTTTCTGAGTCTGACTCAATGGCGAACCTCAAAGAACTTCCAAAAGACTATTTGTGTCAGACTTGATCGATTTTTAACGTTGTTATTTCTGAATATTTGCAAGCTCCATATGCTAACAGAACAACCACATTATGAATATGAATTCGTGAAAAATTAACAGGAGGGGGGAAAAAAAACAGAAAGTCTAATGGATTTGCAGGCCTTGATTTTTTTCTTTTTCTCTCTCTTTTTTTTTGGTGCCAAACAACTGAATTATCACTGGTTAATGCTCTCCGGTGGACAAACTGTCATCAAATTTAACTTGGTCTTGCAATCATTTACTGTTTATTTAACTTCGGCTCTACTGATTCAGCATACTCAGATGTAATATATTCCATTTATATAGAAATATATAAACCCACGCACACACACTGTATATTATGATAGATTATGTGATGCCTCCAATGCATCGGTTTATAACATGTGTAAAAAGTTTGTTATAATGAAAATATTTAATTTTCTTTTCTCTTTTGACTCGTGCCTATGTGTTTCTGACAGGATCCCAAAAGTATCCAGAAAAGACAACGCATGATCTAGTTTCTTTTTTTCCCCCTCCCTCCCCTTTTCCTTTTTCTTTTATAGGCACTTGCTGAGGTGATGTCTATATATAATATATACCGGACACTATGTAGTCTGCTAGATTTGATACTGATTCGTAGTTATGGCACTCCTTTTATGTATGACGCATATGTGGAAAAATATTTCATCTGTATAGAAAATGAGGGACCCATGGTGTTTGTAAAACTGTCAGACATTCCTTGTTTGTATGTGCTGTAAGTATTGTTGCTGTTGAATATAAACGTTTCTATATATTTATTATTTCTATTGCCAAGAGCTACACTAAGCATGGTGCAATTTAAACGATTCCAAACCATCCAAGTTTCATGCTGAGCACGTTGTCTATGTTTTATGTCTTATAAGCGTCTAGGTAGTTATAATTTAACACGTTTTGGAACTGAAAAATCCAATCTTATATGAAGAGGTCCATGAGTGTGTGATATAGGCCTACATCTTTGGCATCATGGTGTACTTACAACTTCTGTAACGCATTTGGTGCCGAATTCAAAAAAACTTTAGAGAGAAAGAAATATTTAATGTTTACAAATAAAACTTTTAAATCGATCCTTTGCTAAACACTTTCTCTGAAATTTATTCAAATTCAAACTTTTCCAATCCCCAAGAGAGAGCAAGGCACAAGAGAAATGACGCATTTTCTCCTTATAAATTCTTCACTGAATCCTCAGTTTTCGGATAACTGTTGCGATCAGCGCTCAGACTCGATTGCGCAAATAAACCCAAACCTTTTTTTTTTAACGACACCACAATAATACTAATTTCTGTTATTATCCTGTTTTAAATAAACGTGAACGATGCTGAGATACTTAGTTTAAACGAAGAGAGTAAGTCACTGCATTAAAAGAGGAAATATTCGTAAAGGCAGGCCAATTTTAATTGGATTTGGATTTTTAAAATTTGACAAAAATATGAATCTTTACAGAGGCGCATATTAACGACATCCCAAGTTTAAGCTTTCATTTTCCGACTCTACTTATTATATTTCATTTATGCAAATTCAATTTAATCCACTTAAGATTTAGGAGTTTTAAAGGGTAGCCATGCGTACAGGTGTGTATTTCTAATTATTTCTAATATTTTAACAACTAAAAAGCGACAATTATATTAGTCTATCCTTTGCCGATAAAACATGTTCCTCCCTTTTCGCTGCCTGTGTAACTAAAGAAGCGATGCAACAGATTAAATGCAGGAATTTAAATTGAACATAAACTGCTGAAATAAGAACATCGGATTTCAGCTTATAATTCAGCTAATTTCTCTGGACGTTGTTTGCTGATGTATCGCGGATGATTATAAAACTTTAACTTTGTGGATCTCGACTTTCCTCATTACCAAAAAAAAAAAAAAAAGAGGGGGGGATTAAGAATATGATGCCCAGCCTTTCATTATCCCAGTCTGTGTACAAGCTGATTTTTTGTGTGCGTGCTTCCGCTTCACTGACCTTTTATAATTTAAAATCAGATTTTCAACCTATCCTACCGACAAGTCAGATCAGAGCCAGAACTAAATAGTTTTACAGTCAGCAGTTTTATGGCATAAAAAAAAAAAAAACAGTCTACACGAAACTTACCATTATAAATAAGAAGAAAAATGCGTTCGAAAAGCTTTCTGAGAGGTGAAACCCGGTTTGAGCACAGGTAAATCAGGTTTATATTTAGCGTTCCAGCGCTCCAGTTGTCTGTGAAATTTAAGTGAAGAGAGACATGATGATGCACAAACGGGAAACCTTTACTTTGCCGTTGTGCAGCGATTTTTTTTTTTAACTGAAGCCGATGTTTGGTGAAAATACAACGATACCTAGTTTGCTTTTAATAGTTTAGTAACACGCCAGCTTTTACCGACAACCTCCCACAAACCCCCCGGGAATGACGTTCCGCGCCTCTTATTTCGTCTACATCGTGCCCATTGAAGTGCACAGGTAAAAACGTCCCTATGTAGGCTGTATCCTTTAATCCAGTGCACTGATTAATCTCATGCAACTGCAGTGCAGCTATTTTTGTGCAATGTCGCTGCACATCACATCTGCATATTGTGGACTGCACAAGTAGAAATACAAGTCATTTAGAAATGTATACAAAACGGCTGTGATTAGCTTGAACAAAGTGAGGCAGGGCCGCTGTCACTAAGCCTTTCCTTCAGTCTATCAGGAGGGAGAAGTGACGCGAGGCTCTGAGGCATGTCTGGGACTTATCCACAACGATTCCACATTTATCACATGATCTAGATGAAGGGAACAGCTTATTTTGAGAGATATTAGCAGCAGGCAATAAATTGTCTAAATAATTAGATCGTCACTGTAAAGTGCTAATTCCAAGGCAAATTGGGATTGTGCTCAGAACCAGTTTGCTGACATTTAGCAGATCTGTTGAAAGGGTGCATTACAATGTCACAAGTTTTCTCTATTGACTCTAAGTACAGTTAGGTTTTATACATGTCTATCTCAATACAATAAAACATGACACATGTAGCTAACACTTCTGTCACTGTTTGTGCATGATTATATATATGCTGCAAGACTTTGAGTCACAATTTATTAAGTGCCTAATTTCTTCCCCACTCTTGGACACCAGTGAAAGGTTAGGCGTGATTGTGTGAGCACAAGTTGGTCTACAAGAAAGAAAAGAAATTCATTTTTCACTTTTACAGCCTTGTGTTGAGTCCCTGCACACAGAACAACAACGAAAGCCAGCAGGTGGAGGTGGCCGTCTCCCGAGAACAAAGCCCGCGTATCTGCTGCTAAGTGCTCATACACAAGGTGAGTAAGACGTTGAATTGAAAATCTCTAAAATAGGAAGAGACATGAACTTCGCATACTGTGCCAGTCTTGGATTTGGTTGCACGCTCACCTATACACTGTGGTGAAGTTGACAGGTTCATATGTGTTGTATATGGTGGATTTAAAGTGTTGTCAGTCTGTTGTTTAATCCCAAAATCATTTTCCACTTTCAACTGACCTTCATTATTTTCCTGATGCTTTTATTTATATTATTTTAATCAGGAAGCCAAAATGTGTTAATTAACAGCTAGATCATGGCATCACCTCATACCTGAAGTGGGAGACCACCACACTGTGCATCTTTGCAGTACATGAAAACTTAGTAGATATTTAAAGAGCAAGCCTCACTTCTGCTGAAACTACATTTAGATGGAGAAGAATTACACTAGATTTAAAGTGCAGAACCAACAAGTAGCAATCAGCGGGAGTTAGAAGAAAATATGGAAGAATAATTATAAAGATGCGTGAATACATCTACTACAAACGTCTGTGCAAAATAGTACAAAAGTGGCAGCCTACACGCTGCCCACTGTCTGCTCTCTCGGGATGCAGCAAGCGAGCTTTGGGCACAGTATTTATTTTCTCTGGCCTGGATAAAACAAAGGCTTGTGCAAAATGACTTTTTAAAAATTATTTTCATGTTTTTTGAGGTACAAAGGGAGATAAAGCTTGTGAAGTGGATCTATATGTCTGCACACCACATCGCAGTCTTTATTACCTGTATTGGGCCATCTTTCAAATAAAGGCCATTTAAACAACTAAGGATACATTCACTGTCTTTTCGACAGCCTTTTTCCTGCATCTTTCCGTTCACTCAGTTCATCCACTCTTCCCTCAACCTCGGCATCAATTTTTCTGCTGTTACCTTTCTCTCTGTTTAGGCAGCGAAGCACTCTGCTGTGGGAGCCTGCAGTAAAACATGTTGATTACACAACTTATGAATCTCATGAGTCCTGCCGACTATTGCTCTAAACAAAATGAATGAATAATGAGCTGAAAGATGGCCCTTTGGATACGACTGTCTATAGTTATATTACTGTGACTATTTGATTTACCATATTGAAATGCTGATGATCGTCCAATAAATAATGCAAAAAGCTGATTTCCGAGTGGCGAGGCAGGAAAAGAAATCCACCTTGCATATAGATGGAGGTGAGCCATGTCTGTCCCTCTCAGCCTGTGGCCCAGAGCAGCTTTATCATTCATAGGACTAAACAGACAATCAATTCAGCAGCCGTGTATGAAGGATGAAGGGATGCGACAAGCTGTGAATGATGAGAAGCCAAAAATCAAAGGCCTCACTCCTTCTTAGCTCTAATAGCCATTACCAGCCCAGACAGTACCAGTAAAATGAGGTTAATCATTCGCACAGATCCTTTCAAAGAAGATTGACTGAACTTGATGTCTAGTCAGATCACTCATAAATATTTACTTCACATTAAACAGCTGTGTGTGCTCTGTTATCGCACATTGATTTCTGACGGATGCCATAAAATTATTGTTTCAAGTGTGGTCAGTAAAATCCATTAATGTAATGCTTGTACCAAGACTCAATTATGCTAACCACAAGAAATTAATAATGCAATGAAATTGACAGAACATCATGTGGGAGAGGGGATTCTTCAGGTTTCTGCCTAAAAAATGTATAAATGGGGGGAAAAGAGAAATGGTGTTTTTGTTTGTTTATTTGTTTTTTTTCATCACAATAAGCTAATAGAGGCTAAATTAGTGCATTTAGTGCTGATAGATGCCCAAATTAAATAGCCCAAGAATTTAGGGATGAGATTACGTTTATGGGCACCGCATGTATCAGTATTGAACACATGGGCTCGGTCCTTTGACCTTATTGACAAAGTGAAATCGGAAATTTCCTTTATAGAAAGAGTTAATGTTTCCTCAGGCAGACATGTTTCCGATTCAATTAGTTTTAATGAAGCCGGTGCTCAGTGGTCACTGAAGTAGAAAAAACAGGCATAAATGCCTGATGGTAATAGAGGACATATTAAGGAGGAAGGGATCGGACACACAGTGCATGCTTCTAAGTGGCGAAAAATGCCTCTATCAGGCTGGTAGGAGCCAGTGGCTCGGTAAGCAGTGAATTGCATGAGCCTCAAATGATGCATTTGGTCTCTGGGGCGAGGCTGGAGGAGACCGAGGAGCAAACTGTAAAAACGGAGGAAAGAAGAAGCTGCTTCTGATGATGCACACGGGTTATCACAAGTGGACAACAGTAATCACCCAAAATAAAACATCTAATTTAAATAATTTAATCCCCAGATTTCTAGATATTTGATTGATTTATTTAACTATTTAATGCAATTATTGCATGTTTAATTAATAAGTAAAAACATGCCTTTTTATACCTCCAGTTTATACACAGTTAACTATGTGACCGAACGCAGGGATGCAAACTGGACTATCCCTCCATCTGATGTCAGACTGTAAAATGTCAACATGGTCAGATGCACTGGCTCTGTTCCCACAAGGATGAGGATATGCCCTTAACCTGTGTTATGGTTTGTGCTGTCGCTCCATGGTAAAGTGGAAGCACACCCATGCACATGTAATCTGCTCATGCCTCCGGGTCAAATCATGTGTGTGGTCTGCCATCTTCTCAGTAATACAGTTTCCCTGTCCGCTGCCTTATTTGCATGCATTTAGTCTTGTTAAATGAAAGCAATAACTTTTTTTCTTTAAAGGTAAATACATAGTAAACCAAACGGTTTGAATACCATGTAACACACTATGCCACATCCTAGATTACATCCTAGGACTTGTGCCATGTTCCCAAAAGCTGTCGGTAAATTATATTTGGACATATGCAGACCTGCATAAAAATTAGATGACACAATAGTTCTCATTAGCAGATTTCTTTGTTGTTCCTCAATTAAACAAGCGAACACATAGCAGCTTTGGATAAAGGTTTCTTCGTGTTTTTGCAGTTCCTTTGCTTCCCTCTCTCTCTATTTATGATTTTAATTCCAAGTTGAATCTCAGTAAAGATGATTTTGTAAAGAGAAAACTGTTAAATTTAAATCCTGTAACCAGTTCACATCGACAAAACAACAACAACTGCATCATATCTTTTGGCACAGTGTTTCTTTTTTTTATTTACGATGACTAACAGGAGGTAAACAAGCTTGAAATTAATGCAGACTTTGATGCATGTTAAGGGCATCTGAGGCCTCTGCTTTATTTCTTGAATGCATAGACTATGTGCATGTAATCACAACATAAACTGATGCACTAATGGTTTTCCAAATCTCCCACGAAACATATTAATCACACATGTAGTGTGAGAAAGTGCAAGTAGATTGAGTGGGGTACTCTTGAAGGGTCAAGAGGGGAATATGATGTGTGTTGGACAGAAAGGAAGGCGAGAGGGGACTGTGGTGTGTGTGAGTGTGTGTGTATTTGTGTGTCACAACAGACAGAAGAGATCCAGCCCAGGCCCCCACACAGCTTTGTCATATCACTAGGAGATTAGGAACACACATGTCAAGCTAGGCACAGCCTGCTGCAATAATGCACCTGCCAGCTCTCAAGATCCACTCAACCCTTGTTCAACCCCTTGTAACTACATGCAAACACAAAGGCACACACACACATAAATGTACCATTTTTTAAAGAAAAAAAAAAACCCCACTCCACCCCTTCAAATATACTGACTAAAAGATGTATTTTAAGATAAAATTGGACGACGTAAGTAGAATGATATTATTGATGCATGTTAAAGGAACGTGTATTTCAACACATATAGCAAGAAACAGGAAATATCAAAGATATAAAAAGGTTGAGAGCTGGAAAAAAGTGGATATTTTACATGAAAAGTCTCACAGCAGAAGGTCATTGTCTTTCTTCGTGACAGAGTTCTTCAAGAAAAGCAGAGAGGGGAAGCTCAAAGAGATTCATCTCCACCAGGATCCAAGGTCATCCAACCTAGTCATCCTAGAAGCACTTGAAAAATATGGAGTGAAGACTTGAGATATTCTTTCCCCCCCCAAAAAAAGGAGTGTAGAGGAAAGACTCTGACTGAAGAGAATCACTGACCTTCAAACAAGCGCTCTATCCATATAGAGTAGGGGAAGACATGCACAATCCATCAAAAATGCACATGAACTTTCCCTCTTCAAATAGTTCCCGCTTGAATAGCAGTCAATGGATCAACTATGAATATTGCATGTCCTGAATTGCAGGGAATCAGATTGAATTCAGAGTGAGACAAAATCTGTGATATCGCACTTTCAGATTAAATCTCAGAAATTTTGTTTTGAGGGTGAACACTTTAGGCCATAATTAATAAGAACACAAATGATGAATTGAAACCCTGGGTTTGTTGTTTATGACACAAACCAGCTGTAAACAAACACATTAGAATGTAAAGAGAAGAATATATATAATCCCAATAAAAAGTAAAAAGAAAAAAGTCATGAAATTGGCTTTTGCCACAGTCTCTCTCTTCAGGAATGGAAAGATCAGTGTTAATTTCTGCCCGTTTTTGATTGGATGAACCTGGCTCCCTCTTGCACGACATGGATACCACAGGTCAGTGGCTGGTGCAGTGTTGCATGAAACAAACAAATAGAAAAAGGCACCTTGTGGCACTTGACTCTCACCAGAATGCAACTGACGGCAAGCTTGCCAGCGTCCTATAATAACAACCAGTGCCTCATAACCAAGAAATGAAAGAGAGAGAGAGAGCGAGGGCGGGAGGGGGGAGGTGGGTTGAGAGAGAGAGGGAGAAAAGAGCAAGGAAAGAGGCGGAAAGATGAATAACAAAAAAACGAACAAGGTTGTAGAAGAATGTAGCATGTTTGTGCTTGTAAAAGCCGGGAACCCGGCGACAAATATATATAATACTGAATGCAACAGTATGCAGAGAGGATAAATATAAATACTGAGCGAACACAGAGGAAAATATAAAATAAGCTCCTGCTCATGTTTAGCAACAATGACAGAAAAGCGTTACTAAGTAAAAGAATCTCAAAGCTCGAATATGTTTTATGTTTATTTCATCTATTAATAGCACATAAGCACTGCGTGCTGCGACACAATGAGCATGCGCTTGCCTTTAGGAGCAACATGGTGGTTGCGTTGTATTGCAGAATAAAATATCAAACTAACATCACTGCTCGTACTGAGGTACTAATCAAAAGAAATACAAACATATACTGCAAACACATTAAGACTTTCATCAGTTTTACACATCAAATGTGTTTACGTGGTAAGTGTAAAATCAGCAAACAAACAAAAACTGTTGTATGAAGTCTTTCGTCAGTTAGCTACACAAATTCTAATAAACCGCCTTAAGGGATGTTACTTGTATCAGTGTCATTTAGGTGTAAATACTTTATGTTTGTAAATAGATAATGGATCCTTTATGATATTTAAGAGAAAATAATATGAAAATCTCATATCTCTTGAGGCTCCAGATGACATTAGCCACTAAAATGTTTGACCAAATGGTTGGTCTAACTCCTACCAGCATGAGGCTTTTAATGCTGAGGTTCAAGTTATCATAGGTGGCAACCCTGCTGTAACCGTTTGTTTTAGATAAATGCAAAATATATCTATTTGGAAGAAAAATTGTCTTTGCTGTTTGTCAAGTTTCTTTGTGTTTTAATTGATGAGACTTACATATTTTCTTATTGCCTGAAAACAAAATTTAGTCATTAGTCCATTTACATCTTAGTTTATAAAAAAAAGTTGGGGCATCAGCTACAAATACAATGGAAAAATGTATGATGCTTAGAAACAAACTTTCTGGAAGATCTCACAACTGTTCTGCGACAGGATCAGGCATGAAAAGTTCATCCCATAGAAGTATGGAGAACTTTATCATTCTGTGAAAGATCATAGACATCATGTAGCCACCATGATTCACCCACTAGTGAAAATGCTCCAAAATGCATCACTACCACAAACAAAGCCAAGAGACTCAGTTCTGTGATTCAAACTAGAGTAGGCCTAACAGTTATCTTTGTATCAGTCACAAAAGCCTTAATAAACTTTAAAGGCGTTAGTTTTAAAACAGTTAATCACTCGTACAGATGTTAGGGCATGAAGAAAATTAGCTACAGATACCAAAGTCATTTTGTTTTGTAACTAGCTGGACTGTAAACGTGTTTTTCTGCTGCAGTTTGTATAATGATTGACTGGCTTTTGGTGCCGACCTCAAGTGACCACTTGAGATCTACAATTTTTGGCACTTCTACATTGGCTTCATTTCATTCTTACTTATTTGAGTGTAGCAAAAAAAAAAAAAAGAAGACTGCATAGGTAAAGTTCAGCAATTTAAGAATAACGTTTCACAACTTAAACGCCACGTTGTGGTGGTTTCATCACTATCGATGGTACGCAAAAGCGGTGATTCAGAGAATAGCAATGAATGGCTGTGATCTTCTGGCAGCACTTCTTTTAAAACAGACAGTTCGCAAAATCACTGTATAAGATCAGGAACAAGTTCGAAAATCCTAGTGAACACAAGTTTTCGCTTTATTGGTAAACGCTATACAAAGAAGAAAAAAAAAATCTATAAAGAAGAGCCAAGAATCCTGCCAGCTTCTCTGGGTGCAAACTCATTTAGGAAAGAAAGACTGATGTAAAATTAGAAACTGTGGCCTGATCTATCAAAATTTGAAACTGCTTTTAGAAAGCAGAGGCACTGTCCTCCGGGCTAAAGAGGAGAGGGAATATCTGGCTTGCAATCAGTTCAAATGTCACCATCTGTGATGGTACAGGAGTGCGCTGGAGCACATAGTGGATAATGTGCACAGCTGTGAAGGTACCTTTAATACTGAACGATATACCAGCATTTGCCACCGTGACAAGGAATTTTTTTTCAGGGAAGTGAGACAAGGCCAAAGAGCATTCTGCATGTATTACAACAAGACAGTATAAGAATGGAAAAATATTTTGGTTACCAAAATTAGAGCGATTGTTATCCTCAGCTCCCAAACACGTATAAAGTATTGTTAGAAAAATGCAAAGTCTGACTCAGTGGGTAACATAATGCAGCACTGTTTGCGAAACCCGCTTGCAGGCATTAAAATGTGCATCCATTTACAAAAAACCCTAGTAAACTACAATATTTACATTATATTATTAATAACTTCTTTAACACTTCATGCAAAATTAAGGGAAAAATGGGTAAGATAGTACGAAGGAGGGAGAAAGAAAAAGGAGAAGAGAGAGAGAAAAGGAGAATGGAGAACAGGACAGCCAGGCGGATCATCCTGTGATAAGATGAGGAAAATAAGTCTGATTATCGCAGAGACCGGGAGCACTAGACAGACAGTTGGGAGTCATCTCAAAACTCAGGAGAGAAGAGGCAAGACAAGAGGTCACAATTATGCCCCGCTTGCTGCACTCCCCTCCTCCTCATGAAGTCCTCTAATATATTCGGTTAGTTCCTGTATGGCACGGAGGGGAAATTCTAATTAAAGGGTGGGGGGAATTTTGACACATGTGAGGCAGGGATCAATATTTAGCACCATAATCAGCCATTCTTGATGGCTTGACGGTGTCACTGTGAGCCGACTACGACTCTCCATTAGAGCGCTTGGGAAGGAGCAGGCAGGCAGGCAGGCAAGCGAGCGAGTAGCCAAACAGGCAGGCTGCACAGGAGCACCAGATTCCCAGCCATCATGAATCAAAGCAAGCGATGCCTCCTGTGCTCCATTTTGCTTTGCTTTTTATCTTCATTCATCCTCTTAAAGGAGAAAAGTGAACTCTGTCAGACTGCTTTGTGAAAGTGATGCAGGGGGAGTGGAAAAAGAATAGAAAGAAAAATGCCATAGAGAAGATATGGCGGATCAGAAGGGAGTGCAGCTGTAAGGATTTTGGACTTTAATATGATTGTAAGGTACACAGATGGTCCTGCCTGTGGAGTGATTTCTCTTTTGGTTTGACCGTAGTTCATTTTAATTTCAAACAACGGCGGATTAAAAAAACTTAGATCTCACAGTAAAGTAATACCACAGTAGATCAACCATCAATTAAAAGTTGTATCCTGAATATGTTGTGTAGAAGTAAAAGCACAGTATTTTTTTTTTTACCTAACCATTGTAAAGTATTTCACTTGCCTCAAATTAATTGAAAGAAATTTGCAAACAGTCCAATAATGTACAAATACTTCCAGATTAGTTTTACTGATAATGATCTTAAAAACTAAAAAAAAAAAAACCTTGCAAATTAACAAAACAGATACACTCACACCTCACACACACACACGCAGAATTGCCATATGTGAACAAGACTGCTCAGCTGACAAGGATTGTGACCGCTGACTTAGTATTAAGAACATGGTGTTGTTTCTAGAGGGCAAGGAGTGTGAGAGCACGAGGGGGGCAAAGGAGGAGCTGTGTGTGTATGTATGTGTGTGTAGGTGGGTTGTGAAGGGTGGGGTTGGAGGGGCGGGTGTGTGTGTGTGTGTGTGTGTGGGGGGGGGCAACCCAGCCCAGGTTGTCCCCTGTCTCCATGTGTCAAGCCATCTCCTTGTTCTTGCATGTCACTGACACACACGTGGGTACTTACCAACCCAAGTTGCTCCAATTAATGGCTGTCCCACTGCGCTGTCCGATGTGCAGTGTGCTAGCCCGGGTGACAAGATATGGTCTGGGATCTGTCTCTCCAGTGACATAAGGAAGGAATTTTAAGAGGGAGAAGTGATGCAAACACACACCGGCTCACGCTGCGCTCAGATAGGTAGATAACAAAGACTCTTGTAAATGAGTGGCAGCGCGGAAGGCATCGAGGATTCTCTAATTACTTGCTGCAATCTATCTAAGTCACTGGCCTTCTAATTTGATTTATCAGAATGCATAAAATCCCCTGGAATAATGCCCTTATTAGAAGGACAGAACTGACGGGGGGACAAGAGGTCTGCTGAGAGGAGGAGGGGCGAGGAGATTTAAGCATCAATTACAGTCAAAAGGAGAATTAATAGTTATTAATCCACAAACATAGCTATCGTCCTATTGCTAACTCTCTGCCACTTGCAGACGACATTCCCTTTCGCACTCATACCACCCCGCACGCACGTAGTCACACATACTGTACCCTGACCGCACACACAGGATTTTTTCTTTCTGTTGACACACACCATCATGCATATAAACATTCACATGCACACCAGATAAAAAGATTCAAGGATACCCATGCATAGAAGAAGCAGCTAATACAAAAACCTGTACTGCAGAGCACAGTACTGCATTTTTATAAAAAAAGGAAATTCATCTGTATAAGCAGTAACAACAGCAGCATGAGGCAGATGCCATAAATATCCCTAATACTCTGGACGGTTGAATCATTTTGCTCACCGGTAGATCAAAGGTCTTTAACTCTTTAACTAAATTCTTGACTGACAAATTCAATTGCTGTCAGTTTTCCGGGGCCCTCGATGTAATATGTGCATTTTGATTCAATTTGCCCTGCAAATACATACATATACATATTGTTTATCTGGTTACAAGCACAAAAAAATCAATACTTATATCTGTGCTTTGTCATTCCTAAGTGCATCAAGAAATAGCGAAATATTCCTCTAATTGAATCCCGCAAAACCACATAGATTGTTAATTTTGTGCTATTAAGCTTTTGCAACATTTACAATGTCTTCTTTTTGCCTGTTGATGACTCTTGTTTGTCTCCTTGTATGGGAAAATAACATTTTATATATTTTAAAATTTAATTTCAAAAGGTCAATTTCTAAACAAATAACAATAAATCAAAGATGGAGGACACTTGTACTGCTTCCAAGTAGTGAGATTCAGAATACAAAGAAGAGTTTTCCTAAGCTTATATTACTAAGAATAGAAAAAAAACATGCATGCATAGCAGAAAATAACTGTTATTTAAATTATCCTAATGAATTCACACGTTACTACTTTTGCTGCGAGAGGGAATATCGATGTTCAGCAGTAACAATAAAAGGAAATCATGTCATGTTAAATAATTAAAGAACTGTGGGGCAGAAATGGAGCATTAGGTGACACTCTGAGCTGAGTTTTATGTTAAATCCTGTGGTTTTTGTTAAAGCGTTGCTGAGTGGCTGAAAGGAGAATGCCAGTGCGCTGTTGCCTTGCTGTCAGTCACACAGAGGCAGTATTTAGACAGGGAGCTGAGAGGTCTGCTCCGCCGCCAGCTCCTGCCTTTTAAACAGCCCTTTCCTTAGAGAGACAGTTTAGCACTGAGTGCCAGTCAACCTCGCCTGCCCAGCCATGCACCCCCCTCCTCCTGTACACACACACACACACAAACAGACACACACACACACACACACACACAGAGGCGCGTGGACTTTGATAGCCTTTTTGCTAAAGAACAATTTGGCAGAAAGGGAGAAATGATCATTTATGGTCAGACCCAAAGGTACATTGTGATGGGTCTATCCCGCTGTTTCAACAAAGTGGAGTGAAAGACATTTGGACAGCAAATTCATCAGCATTACTTGAATGGAGGAACAAGCTCATATAGCATTACATGGCTGACAGGGAAGATGAATATAGGCAACCCAGCGCATCGGGGGAGCCTCATAGACCTTCAGTCATGGCCTGTGGTAAAGACTGAAGGATGGGAGAGAGGTTGTGAAGATAACACATCACGCCCTCTCCACATCCCATATTATGGTGCTGTCCTGTAGAGTGTCTGGGACAATACTGTGTTAGCTGCTAGAGTGCCGTTGACATCACTGACAAACCTCTATGGTGTCAGGCAGTCACTCACACTTCTACCGGGTGTCTGTCATCATGCTCAAACAGTCAGGCACTGACACCTTTTCACGTGAATGAAAATTCTCCAGTGACTGATAAAAAAAATAGTGGATGGCCTTTAAGGAGGGGAAAAAACAGCAAGAATAGCACCTCTCTTCAAAAGGAGAGACTTATAATTTGCAATAATGGCACACCAATAGCTCTCAGAGAGGAAATTACAGGAAAAAGCCGATCTGAAATATCCTTTTAACTGGCAGAAACACATCCATTGTAGACAGAAGTCTTGTTTACTTGGTAAAATGGCATCAATTAGGAGCGGATGGCAAAATTAGCATATTCTCTTAATGGACTGGCCTTTCTTGCACGGCGCTCTCACACTGATTGTATGGAAGGGACATGTTAAGGGAGACTGAGAAAAGGTCAGGTGTCTGTACCGCTCAGGTGATCATATTTTTTACCAAACAGTTGTGCATTCTCCATGGCTATTGTCATGTTATACTGCAGCTGAGAGCAACATTCCTGCGTGTGAAGATATTCTATTTTAGATCATCTTGGAAAACAAGCCACTCATTCTGACACTTCCTGCATGTTGCACGGGCAAAATTTCTACTTGTGCATATAAAAAACAACAACAACAACAAAAAAATCCCGAACAATATTTCTATGCATTTTGTTTTTGTTATTTTAAATTGCACAATTGTTTTCATATGTATAATAGATATATACATATAAATATGGCCTGAAATTTGATACCTAAACAGACTAACACTGAGATAATCAATGAACAACAGTTTAACACATTGCAGGCTAATTAATTCTAAATTATATTTCATCACCAATGCTGCAGTGTGTCTCTCTCGTAGGGGGATCGGCTCCTTGCAACCAGACCAAAGCCACAGACTGCAAATTCTCTTCCCTCATCCTCCTCCCCTCCTCCCTTGTGCCCCTGCTCCCACCACCCCAAATTGACTGGTCTTGCACAGTTGCAGCTGAACAAGAAAGGAATTGCTAGTGTCAAGACACAGTTTACAAATATGACATCTCCTCTGGCATGGCTGGAAATATGAAATATTGATTTATGTGCAGTAAAAGGTCTTATAAAAATGATCACATACACATGAGGGATTAATGCGCAGAAGATCAATAGAAATTTCATTCTTGACACTAGACTGTCACCTATGGTGAAATGCTAAAATAAAGAAATCAATATTATCTATGAAATGTCAAATTTATTATAATTATGTGGATGAAAGCTGGCCAAGTGGCTCCCAGGGGGCTGAGAGGGATAGGTTACCACTCTCAAGCATCCCTCATGTCCCTCCTTCTCATGCTGCCAATTTTGAGAGCAATATTGGTGTAAAGGGTTTTCACCCGTTATGTATGGCCTTGTTGAAACAAATTCCTCCTGGAATATTTAACTCTGGAAAGACTGACAATGGACAGAGCTGCAGTTCATAGCCCAAAGGTTGTGTGGTTAACAGCTGTTAGCTTTGGCACAAATTGTATGACTCTGCCCTCTCGATTGAAACCTATTTGGCAGCTGCCTTTGACACGGATAAGTCACAGGCCACCAAAGTACGACATCTCAGCATGCATCCTCTTCAGAAATGACAGATTCAGTCATGTTATATATTGATCCTAAAACTGCAACGTATAATTAATAACACTAATTTGCTTCACCTTGTAAAAGTATTAAGAATACATTAAAATGCAAAAAAAAAAAAATGGCAGATGTAGAAAAGGATGTAATATTTTTGGCACACTTTTTAAATTTTGTATGAGGTTAAGTTGCTGCACTAAGTTCATAATTACATTAACATTCTTGTGCTGCTCGTGTGTTACTCTGCTTCCCCTCAGTGTTTTATTTGCTACTGCATTTAAACTAAAAGCTATTTGTGTTCATTCACTTGTTTTCCATGTCTAATTAATATCCTTTGAATGTATGGCGATCAATTTATTTAATCAATGGTGGGTAGAGCCTCTGGCCTTCTAAAGGTCACTTTGATATGGAAAGGGAAATCATCAGAGCCAGATCACAAAGGGGCGAACAGGTAATTTGAATGTGGCAGGCAAACTTTGCATATCTGATCACATGTTCATGAAAAACTATAAGAAATTATTTTTCCTTCTGTCCTCCTTTTCAGCCAATACTCTTTTTTTTTTTTTTTTTGCACCAGAGGCCCACTGTAGACTCTAGAGTGTGGCAGCTGTGTAATCCCTTTAACAACCGGCGGGGCTATTAAATGAACCGGCGGTG
>VUQR01035507.1:8240-20298 GCA_015108515.1 Hemichromis elongatus
TCAATCCCCCTTTTTTTTTTTTTATTAAAAAAAAAAAAAAAAAAAGTGCTTTCAAGAGTGCTGGCATGGTTTGAGCATAAAATGCCAACCAACTCTGTCAGTTGCTTAACCCTTATATTTTTTTCTTTAATATGTTAGTTTCATTTATTGCTTTACCCCTCTGGAGGAAGCAAATTTAATGTCAGTGTTTGCTTACAGGTTTGTTGGAGACCAGGAAGCATGGCATGAGCTGTCAGAGCTCTACATCAACGAACATGAGTAAATCCATTTTCATATTTTAAAAAGTATTGTAGTATTCGCTAAGTAATCACTTTCCTGAAAGCTGAGCCAGATTTCCTTACATGTATACTTTTTCATGTACAGCTTTGAAAAGCTGTGTGGTTATACTGGGACCCACCTTTCCAGTTACACTACCCAAACACTATTCAAGTCAAACATTTTTAACAGATGGTATGGTCAAACTGAAGCACTGTTTTATACAGCTGGGACATAAAAGAAGCCTTTTCATGTAGATAAAAGATTCTTCAATATGTGATTTTTATAACAGCAACTGTAACGGCTAACACAGGGCACAGCATCACCATGTTCATTATAGGTTATTAACAGATGCACATTAATTGAGCCAGACATCTTGTGTAGCAAAAAGTAAGTATTTAGTTGTTGTTTGAGTGTTGGCATGGCTGCTTCATGTTTAGGTTGCATGTGTCAGGGCTTCACATCACTCTGATGGCTTGATCTCCAGAGGGCCGTTGGATGGCCACAATGGAAGGCGTTAAGATGCCAAACTCAGCCAGGGGTCTGAATAGAACCCTGGCTGAGTTTGCCACATAAGACTGGTTTAATAGGATTTCAGGCTTAAGCCCCCTCTCCTGCATATGAGCGCAGAAAGACTCCCCAGCCTGATATCTCAGTTGCCAGGGAGAATTGCCAGACAGACAAGACCACTGTACGAAAAAAATAATTTTGTTTGTGTCACTGTTCATCCTTCCTTAATTGTCTGGGGCTCAGAAGTTAGTCAAGCAGTGTCTGCAGTTAAACAACTTTTCTTTTTTTTTTTTAATATGTGTGAGTGAGTGTGTGTGTGTGAGTGTGAGAGAGAGAGAGGGAGAGACACTTGACTGTTGTTGCTCTGTTGCTCCGGTAGGAAGGCAGCAGCAGCAGGAATGTGTAGCATGGTGAGAAGGCTACTTATTGGATATTTCATGCTTTGTCTGGGAGGCTTTATTGCTGTAGTAGCCAGAGGAAATCCTAGGGTGAGCGGATTATCTCCAAGCTTATCCCAACACTTCTAATATCACACCATTCACTCCCACAGCCCTCTATCTACAGGCGTGTCAATTTCTTTTCTTTGTCTTCTTTATTTTGGGTTACAAACTCCTTGTTTCCCCTCCTCCTCCTCTTCCGGATAGTGAGGCATTATCACCACTCTTTTCCACAGGGATAGATCAGGAGGCAGAGGGAGAGGACACTTGCTGTGAAATTCCCAGGAGAAGGTGGTGGCACTTTAGTCCCCCCCCTGCTGCTAGAGAAAACAGAAGTTGATGGAGAAGCAAAGCAAGAGAAATAAACTCTCCACCCCTCACTGCACAACACCCTGGAAGCTAAAAATAAACAAAGCAGGGTGTCTCTGCCTTGCTGCTGTTAGGGTTGTAGTAGACAGCATTAACAGATTAAGAATGTAATTAATAGCCTCTGAGCTGACACTGTTAAAACAATCCTTATGCCGCTGATGTTTAGACAGGGGATTATTTCGTCTGTTGCAAGTATTGCTCAGAGCCACTGTTGGAATCTGCTGCTGGCTCTCATTCTGACCCAAGTTATGAGCCTGTTCAACCAAATTGGACTGGTCATCCAAAATTGCAGGATAAATAGTAATAATTTTTTCAAGCATACTTTGAATCCATTTTTGTCCAATGCATAGTCAGAATGTGGTATTAAAACAGGGGTAAGCCACTGCTGATGGTTTTACTAACCTCCAAAAGAAATAAATACAGAGTCTCGCACATGATGGTGACACTACCCTCGCTGAAGCACTGTGGTGTAGAGGGAGCTTAGAAGCTGCCATAAAGAGCAGATTGGGTTAGAAGGTTTCATGAAGAGTAGAAGAGGTACAAATTTGGCTCCAGTACAAGACTGATGGAGCAGGCTCTGGTGTAGGCCACAGCTATTGCACGAGCACATCTGAAAGTCTTTATAGAGAGGAAGTAGTAATTGTAAGCAGCCCCCAACCTCCCAAGCCCTCTGATCTCCCTTTCTACTCAGCTCCTTTCCACTGTTTTTTCCTTTCTGTGTCCCCACCTTTCTTTAGCTTCTATGCTCTTAATTTTTCAGCTAGTTACCGTGGTGGACTTTAGGTAAACTGATACGTTTTTCATGTTATTTCAAGCAACAGTTGGTCCATTTTATTTCTCACAAAAGCAATATAAAAAGCAAAAAGCGCCTTTGCATTTTGCTTTTTCACTCTGTTCACTCAAGCAATTTTTTGTTTTGTTTTTTAGCTTATCCTTTGATAAAGTTTGTTAAGATATGTGTAAAAGGCAAATAAAAATATAGAATTCTTTAAGACACATTAACGCTTCACTACAAAACTTTGCCCATTTTCTGTTGGTAGGCCAGCCCTGGCTCAGCTGTGTGCCTGTCTGCTAGCTTGCATTTGGTTAGGTGTGCAGACATTTTATGGCTTTGTGTCCAATGATATACTGTATCTTAGCTTGTCTTGGCCTGCTCCTGTGAGGGGGGGAAACTGTGTATTAGAAGTGGAGTGGCAGCGGATTAGTGTGAGGTCAACAGCTCAGCAGTCTGCTGCTGAGAAGTGATCTCATCTGAGTATAGGCACAGTTTGCCAGCTCTTACTGTAGTGCTGACCTCAGGAAGGTAGTTAACTACACATTAAAGACAGGAAAAACACACAGATGGACACAGTGTCCCCAGTGGAGGAAGAATCATCACACTAGATAGGCTAGGATAGCAAGCTGAATACCCTTTATTGTAAGCGTGTGAATAAACCTCTCATCTGGTGGACCTTTGTATGTTATAAGTCTGTCACCTGTGAAATGATGTGTACCCCATGCAGTCTCATCTCAGACCTGGGAATTTACTGAGCATAGGCTGTTGTGCTTCACAGTTGAGCAAGGAAAGGATGACACATCCACAGCTGTATCAGTCAGCTTACTGTTTGTTTTTTTTTGGTCACGTCCACAGCTATGGAAAAGCTGCATTTTGCCTGGAGGAGCTGATGATGATCAATCCTCACAATCACTTGTACTGTGAGCAGTACGCTGAGGTAGGTGACAACCTGGATGTCTGTCAGCGAATACAGAGCAAACTGTGGAATAAATGTTAGCTCTCAGTGAATGATGTCTCTTTCTAACACAGAGAAACACTGACATGTGCTTATGTCACTGGGAATATAGGCTTGTGAAAAAAAATGTTTACATGGACTGCTCATGTATTGTTTATTCAGATGTCATGTTGTCATTGCTTGAGCTTTAACACAGCGTGTTTCTTGTGTTTAATGCCTCCTCACACAGGTGAAGTACACTCAGGGGGGGCTGGAAAACCTGGAGCTGTCCAGGAAGTATTTTGCCCAGGCGCTGAGGCTGAACAACCGAAACATGAGGGCATTGTTTGGTCTGTACATGGTGAGTGCTGCTTTGAATGAAGAGAAAGTGGGAAAGAAATACAACAGTGGTTGATCCTTTTTTTGTAACCCTGTGGTTTTTCAAGGTTGAGGCTGGCCACAGTGTGTCAAGACTGTACTTTCTCTATCTGTGTGTGTGTGTGTGTTTTTGGGGAGAGCAAGAAAGTGCTCTCAGACAGGTCAGCTCGCTGCTGACTCAGACGGTGAACTCCAGCACTGGAAAAGCCTGCCCCTCTGGAGCTCTTTATTTTAGTAGTAATACCCCCTTGGTGAGACTTTTTCATGTTTATGACTTGAATAAATAAAGTAGTTATGGGCTAAAAAGGAGAAAAAACATAAGGGAGAGAGCAGCACAGCTGCTGCCAGGTGTTTGTGACTGCACTGGCAAATTATCCAATCAGGTTTCAGTTTAATTGGAATATTGGCCACATAGCCCCTTCATCTACATATTCGTTTAAACAGGATATCGTGCTAGTGCCAGTGCATCTTATGTAAGGGAGAACTGACATAAAAACACAAACAAAGCTATGCAGGGAGTAATGGGCAGAAAGTGGAAGCAGCTCTTTACACAGAGAGCCCTGGTGTTTTCCTGTTTTCTGCACTGGAATTCTTCAAATAGTCCAAACACCTCACAGCAACCCACACTCGCTGAAACCTCACAGACGTCTAGAAGAGGAGCAGTCAAGGTCAGATCCAAGACATTTAGTCCTGCTTTTTCTCAAGTCCAACTGGCAAGCGAGCAGATCTCTCTTTTTTATTATGATTATTCTTTTTTGATATATCGTGCAAAGACCCCTGGGTCTTTAAAGGATACTTCAGGTTGGTATTTATTCTTTTGTTAGTTAAAGATTTGTCTTAATGTGTTTTGCACATTGTTGGCTAGTCTCCCCAAGATGGTCCAAACATTGACAGGTGCAAGTTGAACATAAGGGAAAACTTTCACCATCTTACACCATGTGAGTCAGTGTGGCACAAGACCTGGTAGCACTGACCACAGACTGGTTGTAGACTGGTAACTTACAACACTCGCTCGGGGATTCCCCTCCACAATGGTGCACACAGTTATTCAGGGATAGCCTGTCTGTGTTGACATCATCTAAATTGAGGTTTCTCTTGAGTTGAAAAAAATAGAAATAAAAAATGCTTACTAAAAAATATCCTGAAGCCAAACCATTTTACAGAAAAAATAGGGACAGGTTGATTGGTGCGTAGTTAAAGTTTCAGCACATTGGAAGGCTGGGCTTTGAAGTGCAGGCAGGGTAAGCCCTCTGGGGTTTGCTGTTTGGAGATGATGGCAGGAACATGGGAAAGACATGGGATTTGTGGTTCGGAGGGGAGCTGTCGGGGGCAGGCAGAGACCGTGATTCACATGGCGCTCCTTTCACTGCATGTCAGGCTTTTTTCAAAACATACAAGGTCCTTTCATCGCCGGGAATCAATGGTGTTGGAGAAATTAGGCCCTGTTAAGTGACAATTTACGTATGAAGCATTAAAATGCTCACTTTTTCCTCCCCATAAATGATTTCCCCTGTGTCATCAGGCCAAGGCCTGTTTTTTCTCTTCATTCTGCCACAATGACTAGTGGAGTGGTAGATGGTAAGAGTGGTTGCACATTCATCTCCATTACACTTTTATTGCTGTTTCACCAAGTTTTGATATAAGAACACCCCTTCACATGTTCTCTCCTTTGCATCTTTCTTCCATCTTGTTTTTTTCCCCCCTCTAGTCTGCAAGTCACATCGCCGCCAGTCCTAAAGTTAGTGCCAAGGTGAAGAAGGACAACATGAAGTATGCTGCTTGGGCTGCCACTCAAATAAATAGAGCCTATAAGGTGAGTTAGGAATACACTTTAATCAGATCTGATGTGAGTGCACCTAGCTTTTCATTTTTCTTTCTTTGGTGTCTCTTTCCTACTGAAAAACATTTTCCCTCCACATCACTCTACCAGACACTGAAAACCACCAATCAGACTTTTCTGCTATGTTGCAGCTTTCATGGAGCATTCGCACACAATATTCAGAGATCCTAAAATCCCCCTTATTTGCATAGAATGTGAAAACTATTCACCACCAAGTTGACCCTTAAATGCACAGCAGTCCTGTAGGATGCCTTTGACTTGCATGGCTATAATAACAGCCCTGACGTCTTTTACTGTGTCTGGGTACATTTACTGTTAATGTGTTGACTTAAGGCCACAGCGTCTGCTAAGACTTTATCCTGCAAACTGGCTTCACAGATGAGCTTCTTGCAGAGCCACAAGCTGATTCTCAGAGGACAACACGCTGAACTGTAGCGTGAGAGTAGTCCGCTTCAGTCTTTCTCAAAGTGGGATATAGTGACCCGTAGTTGGATTTGAGGAAAAATGTAGGAGGTTCGTAGCAATTCTAATAACCATTTACGAATGTTGTCTGATTTCTTCAGTTCTAGTGTTCAACTAGCTGCTGTTTTAATATTTTATTAACAGATTGAGTCTTTCCTGTGAGCCAGTCTTCCATTACGTTTTGGCTTTGCCCTATTACGGTAGAGAGCTAAAGGTGGGAGTTAGAAAGAGAGAGAGCGAGAGAGAAAGGAAGCGATAAACAAGGGTAATAAAGGATGGATGTGGACATGCATGCATGTATTTGCTCCTTAAGCAAGGAAGGGGCAAAAGTAAGGAGCTTGTCAGATGGTATCACTAAAAGGGTTTACAGTGTCGTCCTGGCAACCAAAGTTCGAAAGCATAAAAATTATTTGCCATACTTGCCAGATGTGTTGCTTATTTGGGCACCAAACGATTGTAATGTAATAAGTGGTTCCTCACTCAGCCTCTGTGGGTCCTGCAGAAGCTGAGTGAGGCTTCCTGCTGAGCCTCTAAAGACCTCGTCTCACCGCATTTGACTCTACTTGCCTTATAGACACGTTTCACATGTTGAGCCCTCAGACAAGTCTGACAGCTCTGTTGGAAAAAAGTGTGCATGTTACATGATGGTGAATGTGAGGTGTCACAAAACGGCTCTAAGCTGTCACTTGCTTCTTAGATTTGAGTAGAAATAGAATAGAAATAAAATGAAAATAGAAGAGCTTATTTGGTTTCGATTAGCACTTTTATATTTGCAGAATGAATGTCTGGATAAATGTAACAAAATGTTGATCTGGTTTAATCTTCACTGATCCATACAACTCGATCTGTGATATAGGTAATGAAAGAAATGGATTGTTTGCTACATAATACACTTTTATAGTTCCATAACTGTATAAAGTTTTTATTCTCATTTTATTTTTATAGGGAAAAAATGATCTGGCTTATTTTTTTCTGAATTAAGCTTTTCTCTAACTATTTATATTTTTTTCTCAGGGATTTAATGTGCTTAAAAAAATAATGGCCAAGATGAAAATACTCTGGGCCAAGTTGTAATAGCCGGCTAAAGTAGTAGCTACTCTTAAAGGCCATTGGACAAGTGTGTAAAAGCTAGATTATGTGTGATTTTGACCCTGTGCTGACGATAATGAAACACCTCAGTCAGTCACACCTTTGTTCTCCAGGGAGCATGATGTGAGATTCATCGCAGCCCTCTGCTTCTGCCCTGCTCTGTAACCTCTAGTATTTGTTTAAGTTGCCTAGTGGAGTTGTGTGGATTTCAGTTCAGCTGTGAGCGTGTGACCACATAACGTGTATGCTTGCCTTGCTGCCACCATGTGTCACGTGTGCTTCTTTTTTTTTTTCCTTCTTCTCTTTGTTGTGTGAGATGAGTTAAATGACAAGGTGTGAGGTTGGCTCCTTTATTCCTTCGATCTCACCTCGGGTAAAATGACTCTTGAGATTTTGAAAAGGGAACAGCGGTGTTGCCCTCCATCAGACAGTTGCAGGCTGCTGTGCGCTTGTGCTGGCTGATTGATTGCTCCTTTAAAGCGTCGCCCTTGTCAGTCATCCACTTTTATTAGGCTCCGGTACCTGGTGATTGTCATACCTTTGTGTGAGGAAACTGTGGGCACATTTAAAAGAAAAAAGGGGGGGGGAAAGTAATTATTGTGGTGAAGGTGGATGTGTAGGAAACCTGGAGATGTGTGGGTTGTTGTTCCAGGAGGGGTGAAAGTAGTACTACATAGCCTGGCCTCTTGCCCTAACTCTCTAAACAAATTCTCTGATTAGCTCTTCTGTCACGGACAGAAGCTCACACTGCGTCATGATTCTATTATCAGATGCTCTAAATAGATGTGGAGCTGTCTAGTCTGCTCCTACTTGTAGAGCAGAGCAGGAGTTAATGTGGTGGTCTCACCTCAGGCCGAGGAGATAATTGACTACTGGGCTCAGAGTAATGGCGCATTAGACAGCAAAGCAATGAAATGCACAGATCATTATAGCTACCCACCACACAAACACACACACACACACACACACCCTAAATCTAGAAGAATGAGTCACCCTTGGAAATTACACACCCAATTGTACACCTTAGCCAACTTCCCTCTCTAAGTTGGAGTTTGGCAAAAGGAGAAGGGAAAAAGCTTTTACCATGGAAATACAGTATGGACTAGGTTAAGCCTACATTTATTTCCTGCTTGTAGAGGCCTGAGCAGGACCAGAGGTGGAGTGACTAAATATGTTGCAGCAATAAATCAGTGCTTTATGGCATATGTAAGATTTAGAATAATCTGCTTAGATGTGTTATTTCTCAAACATCCCAAGCATCATTTTTTTTTCACACCAGCCCTCTTCATGTCCTTCTTCACTACATCATGATCCTCCTCTGTGGTCTTTCTTTTTTACTCCTTCGTGGCTGCTCCATATTAAATATTCTTTGTCCGGTACATCCACTCCTCCTCCTCTGCACATGTCCACACCATCTGAGGGTTTGCTTTAAACTGCTCAGACTGACTACAGCTGCATGTGTCAGCTCACCTGTCAATAGAAGTGGCTGCATGCTGTTATCCAATGGATTAGTTATGAAAATATGAAATTAATCATCTTATAATTGTTAACTTCATTGCTGAAACAAGACTCACTTTTAGGGATGGCCATAAGTGTTCCCTTCAGGAACTGCAGTTTTTAAGCTTCTTCATAATTTGGCTTTATTTTAGTCTTGTTACTAAGAAGCATGCTAAATTTGAAGGATGACATGCTGATTATTAGCATTTTGTTATTCTCATTTTGATTCTGTTATTATGCTTTTACATTTTGCATGATCTCAACCAGCTGACTACATGAATATAGATCCTTGGAACTGTTTACTCTGGATTTACTATCTGCTTGTTTGTTTTACAAAATCACTAAATCTACAATTAAGTGAAAATGAGCAGGACACATAACAATAATAATGTATACTTTATTGATCCCCGTGGTGGAAATTACTTCTCTGCATTTGACCCATTCACTCTGTGAAGCAGTGGGCAGCCACTAAGCAGGCGCACCGGGGAGCAGTGTGTAGGGACGGTACCTTGCTCAGGGGTACCTCAGGGTAGCCGTTCAGTGGATTCGAACCCCCGACCTTCCGATCATGGGGCAACCACTCTACTTACTGAGCTATTCCTTTCACAAACAAGGTATTTTAAAAAATAAAGCCATTCCATATCACAGTATGGAATTCATCAAGCTCCTAAGAGTGACCCATTCTTTCACAAATATTTGTAAAAGCAGTTTGCATTTCCAGAAACTTAACCCTAATCCTTGCTCCAGCCATCCCCAGTTTGTCTCACCTGAGATAGATGTCGTCGATATCTTCAATTGACAGTCCCGCAGGCAAACACTTCTGTCACCCATCCATCGTGTATCCGGCAGGGAACGTCCCTCCAGGACAGTCGGGCTCCCCCGAACCCAGACTGCTCGTTGAGAATAGTGTGTCAATTTTCTGGGGTTAAAGATAGACACGACTAGATATAAGACATGAGGCCAAGCAAGAAAGATATGGGAGGGAGAGGGAGAGAGATGCGTACGCCTCTGTAAGAGCCGAATTGTAGGAATATCCTTATCCTTGAGGATAACCTGCTCAGGAGTACTCTAGACCTTGGACCAGGGTGAAGGTGAAGTTTTATCTTGAAAGAGCACAATGACCATAAACACACAGCCAATATAACAAAGTTATCTTGCAAGCATTCTGTGAACATCCTTGAGTGGCCCAACCAGAGACTATTGACACCCCCTTTCTAAATATTATTCATCATTTCTCCAAGACACCTCACTTCATCGCTCACCTGAAACTATTGACGGCCCTTGAAATGCCCACAGGTCACATCAAATGTGTTGAAGGAATTATGTTCCACCATAGGCACTGAGTTCAGTTTTTCATCCAGCTTTTACCCACAGTCCAAAAGGCAGACACAAAGGGGGAACTGGGAACTGGAAGCAGCCTTTCAGTGCGTGGCATCCTCCAACCTTGCTCTTGCCCTATGGCAGCTGTGACAGGCAGGAGTGGAATAAGCGGGAGTGAAAGAATGGATAATGTAGATTGATGAATGGAG
Source organism: Hemichromis elongatus (assembly GCA_015108515.1). NCBI lineage: Eukaryota > Metazoa > Chordata > Actinopteri > Cichliformes > Cichlidae > Hemichromis > Hemichromis elongatus. The sequence goes on from VUQR01035507.1 coordinate 18,316, forward strand.
GTTCCCTTTGCTTTTGCTTCTGTGTTGGATTTAAATCTTTACAGCCAATTAAATGGCTCACTTTTTGTTTTTGAAAACTCTTGTACAAATGTTGCGTTTAGGTGAAAGTCAAAAACATGATAGCAGATGCTTCTTTTCTTTTCTTTACCTCAAATTGTACAAAAAAAATCTTACTTGACACATTGAAAGAAAATTCATCCTAAAATATAAATTTTGAGATCAACTCACATTTTACTAAATTTACATTAAAAAAATAAAGCCATTTATATTGTGCTTTTGTGGTCCTATTGACAACTCTGTTTAGGTACTATATTTTACACAATGCCTCATGTCCTTGGCCAGTTTAAAACACCTTGTTTGTGAAAGGCATCTAGAGTACAGTTAGGAAATGCAAACTCCTCACAATAAGACTTGAAATCAGAACTTTTCACTCTGATACCAAAGTGCTAACCACTGCACCAACGTGCAACTTGTGTGAAGTAGCATTGAGGAGTGGGATAGGTTCTTTTGAAAGTTATCTGGAGAACTTTCAAACATAACCAAAAAAGGCGTCAGTTTTGATTTTAAATGAATTATGGTGACAAATAAATCTTGTAAACTTGTTAAGGGTACTTTGTTTTAAAAAAAGTCTCTGTAAAATTAGGTAAAATGGTTTTTCTGTCTATTTGTCTTTTAATGAGATCCTGACTTAAGAAAAGCTCTTAATTTTCACAAAACACTAAAATAACTTTTTTGCATTTCTAACATTTTTTAAAATATTTTTTCTACATTACAAGTCTCTTTAATTTGAGAAGGAAAAAAGTCGGTGATCAACCAAGAGGTCTCACAGCTTCAAATGACTCAAATTTAATGATATATATATTTTTTGGAATAATGTACAGGAGTATAATTGAGAGGACAATAAGTTACTCAATACAGCAGGAGGTGGAGGATGAGTGAGGAGTATAGTGCTGAGGTTTTGTAGACTGATTACAGTCAGAGACTATTCATCTCCCTGCAGGTTTAATTTTGAAGACGAAACACCGACAACCAATTTTGACACATTCCCAGCAGCCATTCTCACCGTCTTCCAGGTAAAGACCAATTTAGTCATGTGTTTTTTTTTTATCCTACCACTGAACTGGACCTCAAAAGCAATCTCTGTCTTCCCTGCAGATCCTAACTGGAGAGGACTGGAACGCAGTCATGTACCATGGGATTGAATCCCAAGGGGGTGTTCATGGGGGGATGTTCTCCTCCATTTATTTCATCGTACTTACTCTCTTTGGAAATTGTATCCTGTTTCATAAATCCACATATATTCCCTTTGACAGCCTTATAGCCTTGCCAAAGTTTTCATTATTGATTTGAAGAACAGATGGATCTGTAAATATTCATCAGTCAATACACATACAGATACATAACATAGACATCACATGGGGAGACAGGTTGGAGACCAGTAGTATTATGGAAAAACACTGAAACGTACAATACAATGGGCAAGTCGAGGAGGGGAAAAAAGAGACCTCTACTCATGCTGGGCTCCTATGGGAGGTCAGCATGAGAACAGAAAAAAAAAAACTCCTCTGCACAGAGAGCACACAAATGTCCACATAACAACACCATGAAACACATGACAAGCAGCAGGGGTGGGTAAGGGGTGATTCTTTTATCAATCTTTTGATCTTTTCCTGAAAACATAAATAATCAGACACCCTCCTCAATGTGTTCTTGGCCATTGCTGTTGATAATCTTGCGAATGCCCAGGAGCTCACTAAGGTACTGTATACTGTTATAAATTTCATTTAATTTTTCACCCTTAGTAAAATCTTCCATAGCCTTTTACTTCATTCCCCCTAATCCTCTGAGTCATCCTCAGTCATCACTGGTGACAGCGTGAATCTTAACTTTAACCAAAGGTATTCAGATTCTCTAAATAAAGGGTTATGGTGTGATGGATTAGAGGGTTAAGACACAGCACTGGCAAGATTATGACGTCATAAT
>VUQR01035510.1:1741-25875 GCA_015108515.1 Hemichromis elongatus
GAGAAAAAAAGAAACCTCGGAGGCAATCATTTCTGGAAGAGTGGTGGCAGTCAGTTTGGGTGTATGTGTTTTCTCTCTCACTCGCTCCCTGTCTCTCTTATTTATTTATTTTGTAATTTCAGACAGTTCAGACATGGCCAACACTCGGCTAAGGCCAATAACAGTTTATGGACTGCTAATGTCATCACATTTTGACAAACTTCTCAATCTGAAGTGACCTTGTGGTGCATATTCACCTCTGTTCTGCATCTTCTCTATACTCCCCCTCATTTCTGAGCAGAAGTCGCCAATAGCAGGGGTTATTTGTGTTTATTGCTGAGATTTGAGTATGAAAACTATGCTTTTTACATAACGGCCTGCTTTTGTATAGTAATGAGGAATATAGGTTCTTTGATAGCCTGTGGAATATTGTGAAAGTGAAATCAAAGCACAGAAGCTGTTTTGTGTGGTAACAGAAGCAAATAAGTTCAAACTGAAGATGTGTGTATTAATGTTTTTCTTTTCTAAAGTAAGTTTTTTGCATTTGAAAATTTTTCTAATGTTAGGAAGTAACTTTTGCACACTTAAAATTGATTTTGTATTTACTGTTTAGGCCAAGTGAGTGACTCGTCAAAGATTGCTTCAAAGGATGTATATTACATTATATATACATTATATTCAATTCAATTCAGTTTTTTTTATACAGAGCCAAATCACAACAACAGCCACCTGAAGGTGCTTTATATTTTAAGGTAGACCCTACAATAATACAGGCACAGAAAAAACCCAACAATCATATGACCCCCTATAAGCATTTTGGCGATAGTGGGAAGGAAAAACTCCCTTTTAAAAGGAAGAAACCAGAACCTGGCTCAGGGACTGCTGTGACCGGTTAAGGGGATAGAAGGAAGACGGGATAAAAGACATGCTATGGAAGAGAGCCAGAGATAACAAGTATGATAACAAGTATAATAAGTAAACAACGGTAGACTGGTGGGTAATAAGTGAATGAATAATGCAGAAAACAGAGATTTGACATGGGAAACTATTCTTGAAGTACATAGAAGGAGACCTGTGCATGAAGTGTGATTTTATTGTGCTGGAAGCACAACAGCAAATGTAAGAGGGAATTAATGACGACATTTATCAAATGTGAAGCGTAGTTTGGATCTCCTTTTGCTGCTGGTTCAGTGAATTTTGTTTGGAGAAAAACAAAACCTGCAGCTCAGAATCTAGTGCAAAAAAAGACAAAAACACAAAGCGCCGACCCGCCGACGCATCAGAATGAGTGAGCCGACGGCTTTCAAAGCCAAGAAAGAGAAAGCTGATTCTGATGCGTCGGCGGGTCCGCGCTCAGTGTTTACGTCTTTGTGTGGAATCTGTTTACCTGCTCTCATTTGCTGTTTAGTGGTTATTGAAATAGTTTTGTGAGCTTTAACCTGAGACGCTGGTGTTCAATAAATCAATATCGCTTTATTCAAGCTTATCACCTCTCTCTATGCACCTGCACTTTCAAAGGTACACGCGAAAGACCACAGGAATATCTGTGCCAATCAGAAAGGTCCCGTCCCTGACTATCTCTGATTGGTTTAGTGTAGACCATAATATTGGCATAATGTGTGTTTGTTGTTGATCACACAGAGGCTTTCAGAGTTGCAGAGACTTTTTTTAAAAACTCAAACAGTAGGTCGCACCGGTGCGACCTAGGATTTGTTTTAGTCGCACCGCTGAAAAATTTGGTCGCACTTTAGAGCCCTGCATATTAATAAAATTTGGGATAATGGTTGTATTGATGTATAGCAACCTGAAATACTCCCAAAATGGCACTACAGCATGTAAAAATATAAAGATAAGCTCTGGTGGACTTAGTTCTATGGTAGGTCTTAAAGGGACAATGTGCTATAAAAACTTGAAACAAATAGCTAAATGAAGTAGTGTTAAAATATTTTGTTAAATATACTTTAACATTGAAAACTACTAAAATTAAGTCAAATTAGAGCATAAATGGTCTAAAAATAGGGTTGAAAGAGTTAGCTTGCTGTTAAAACTCATGTATAATTATTCAAATATACACCTAGAAATGAAACTCAGTAAGGAAGATCTGTAATCACTCATCTGTCTGCTTTCCTGGGTGTTTGACTGCTTTTTTTCTTTCTTTACATGACTACTGCTTTCTTAGCTGTCAACTGACATCATTACTCTAGTCCAGTCATCTTCTCACCCGCGTTCTTTGAGCCAATCAGGCTCCACTTCACATGGTTTAAATCTTTGCTCTGTCATTCTCCCGTTCAGGCTCTGTTTCGTGCAACCCACCTCCTCCACATCACCACCTCAGACACCTCAGCCAGAGCGCTATTCAAACCTACCAGTGTCTAGACTGCAGAGGTTGGTGTCCTAAATCCTATCACCACTGGAATTCCTTTTTTCAGTTGCCAAATACATTAATCGCTCTATCACAATAAATCATGTTCAGTTCTTCCAAGTGATCTCTCTTTATTGAACCAATAGATAAATAGTTAGCTTAATGGATCAATTTCTGGTTTGTCTTTCAGAGTCACTTCTTATTTGTTCTGTGATTGCTAAGACTTGAGAACAATTTCATTAAAAAAATGTCTGATTGCTTAAGTTAAATAGATTAATTAGGCTGATTGCCTAAGTTATGGTTAATTACCGCAAATAACAAATTTGACCTTAGTGGGTTAATGAGATTATGCCATGGTAAAAGCAATCAAAAGCGAGGTAAAACAAAGATGCAAAATGAAACAGGTAAATGGTTAAAATTTTAACTAAAAGTGTAAAATTAATCAAATAACCTAATAGATAAAGTATTGATACAGGCAGGGATAAAAATCATATTAAGTTTATAGCTGAAAACTAGCTTTTAACTAGCTTAAAACGTTAAAAAGCGAATGCAAATCCACTATAGGTGCACATACAAAATGATGTGATAAACCTGTGGAAAACCCTGGGTTGACACTCAGCTCATCAGTCAGACCCTGTCCTTGCAAGCCCCCACTTTCCCTCTCATCCTTTCACCATCTATCCAACCACCCCCACTGCTGAAGGCCTTTGCCCTGGGGCCCATCTGACTGACAACTGTTGATTTGGATCTCTCCATCACTTGCCAGATAAAAGAAGGATTTAGGATTTATTCCAGCTTCTCTCTCCACTCCTTCCCTCCCTCCAGTCGCCACCACAAACGCAATTCCCAGGCACCAGGTTTCTACAGGCCCTCCTAATGAAGTCATTCCCACTACTCATGATTGGGAGAGATTGCCACTACCACCATACCGCTGCCACTGTTGCTGCCGCCATGATCTCCTGTTTTCCTCTCACACATCTCAGGTTTCCCATCCCCCCATTCCCAATGAGCGCACTCATGTGGAAACAGCAAGTGGTTATATGCATTTTCTTGGTCCATTCCTTCCCTGCATGCATGTCTGTATGTGTTTGTACATTTGTGATGTGTGAGTGCATGTGCATAAATGGTCTTAACTAAGCTAACATAACCTGAGTGCTACTAATTGGATGCTTCCAACAGCAGTTATGCATGATGTGGTATGGCCAAAATAAAATAAATATTGTGGTGAAAACAAAACGATTGCAGCAGTTAGAAATTCTCCCCATAGTCAAGAAAAAAATAAGATGATGAACAGATCACAGTTCTTCTACAGTATGTGCTGTGATAAAATCTGCCAGATAAGTAGAAATCAAGTTATTTCAATCTGTCAATCACTGTCTGGAAAGATGAAAGCCTTTGATGAGTAATGATCTGAAAAAACAGTAGACAGCTAATGAATCTCTCATAATGTCAGCCACAAAAAAAAATCTCTTTGTGGAGGTCTCTTGCACAGCCTAATGCACATCACAGTCTCTGATAGTTCACTCAGCGACACCTCCTCAGTAGGAATCCTCTAGAGACAACCTCACTGGCTGTCAGTTGGTCGGTCTGCCACTCACCACTATGCGCTTGTCCCCAAGTGCCTGTGAACATTCCACAAGCGCCGCCAATCTGACAACAACATAAAAAAAGCAAAAGAGTGTTTCTGAAGGTATTCTCCTGTGACGCTGGCAAAAGCTCGTTTTAAGTTTTCCTGCTAAGGGAAGTGGGCATTGGAGTGAGGATGACTCACATCTTACTCCCTGTTAGCAAGGGGGCCGTGCGATCAAACGGATCAGATTTTGGCTTTTGAAAGTCAATGATGGCTGCTCAGGAAGCCTGTAAGAGAAGAACTGGACTGATAACAGCCAGCTGTTAAACCTAACAAAGATCTATGATCTTTGTTAGGTTTAACATAAGACACATAGGCCTAAAAGACAGACTGAAACAAAGTATGGATAAACATTTACAGTTTATTTAGAAAAACCTACTTATTATTAACCAAAGTAAAGAATATCTGATAAGTGCCAATTAATATGCTTCTAGCCTAGAATTTGCATGACAATACATGCAATGCATTATCAGTATGCCAACATCATGCATTATTAAAGTTGGACACCATTAACATAATAATATATTTGCATAATCAAGACCAACATTTGCATGGAAGATGTTGTAGTGGACCATGCAGAATCTCCATACATCAGCAAAAGGTGAAGTCGTTTCTACTACACATCCTTCTTCAGCCAATTCAGAGTTTTGTGACATCTCACATTAGTTCCAGTCCCATCAGAGGCACTTGTTGCTCTAATTCAGTGCCTGTATTGCATACCATGTCATTTATGTGATGACAACAGATGTACAGTTGACAGTAGTGCAGTAGTCAGATCCATTCAAACCAGGTACCTCATTAAAACACAGTCCTGAGATTTACATTCTTATATATTTTAATACAATAACAATCATATATAGTATAAAAGGTGGAAGTAGGTAGTGCCTTAAACCTGGATTATATCTAAACGCCAAAAGATCCTGGGGTTGCAAAAATACTTCCGGTCCTATCAAAGTGCCCAAAGAGTGCAGATGTAAATTAGTGTGTAGCTAAATCTGGTACAAAGCTTCATGTATTTTGTACAAAGAAATAAACAAAAAAACCCCCCCAAAAACCCCAAAACAATAAACAATAGAAATGTATGGTTTAGCAGTTCACTGAATAACCTGTATAAACATTTTACCGTTAAGTTTATGGCCTTGTTCATTTCAGGTGAATAGAAAATTGTCTATTTTGTTTATCTGTAGTATGAAACCACATGCACACACCTGTTAATCACAACTCGTCAGTTAATGAGCGTCTGGTTTTACACTCAAACACACACTCCTACTTCTCATATCTACTTTTTTGGATCCAAGATGGTGATAGTGAAAATTGTTATTTTGAGGTTTAAATACAGGGCTTCAAAGACCAACAGATGGCATCGCAGTTGCCAGGTCCATCTTTTATACCATCTATGATACTGTCATGCTTGGGAAAAAGGCAAATCCAAAGAGCAGACCAAGGGAAAGTTGGAAAATTTAAATTGTTAACTATTAAGGAGTGAATGGCTTGCTGATAGAAAGTAGTTGTTGGGAAGCCTTAGCAGCACTACAGAAATGCATATGGGAGCTCTATCAGTTGTCGATGCTCACAAACCTAGATGGGTTTACAAAGTTATCATAGTTTTTCCAAGTTTCAAGAACTGGAGTCAGAGTCACACATTACAGAACAAGCCTGGAAAGTAAAATAGTGTGAGATGTGTCTAAAGCAGGGGTACCCAATCCCAGTCCTCGAGAGCTACTATCCTGCAGCTTTTAGATGCATCCCTACTCCAACACAGTTGAATCAAATGGTTTGATTACCTCTTCAGCATGCCATCAAGTTTGGCAAAGGCCTGATAACAAGCCATTCATTTGATTCAGATGTGTCAGAACAAGGATGCATCTAAAACCTGCAGGACGGTAGCTCTTGAGGACTGGGATTGGGCACCCCTGGTCTAAAGACACCAGGACAACTGCCAAGACACTAATGCATGACTTAGCCAAGTCAGGAATTGTAGTCACCACAAAGACAATCACAAGAAACCTACGTATACAGGAATAAACTGTGTGGTTGCAGACCAAGAAAAATTCCTTGTCTGAAAGTTCAAGCCAGACTTAAGGGCAACGTGGACAAAGGTTATGTGTAGTGGCAGCAGGACCTTTGGTAAAATTATGCAAAGCTAAAGCTCTTTGGCCATAGAGATACTGCATGTGTTTGGAGGAAGAAGAGAAAGGGATCCCACCCAAAAAACACGATCCCCACAGTGAAACCAGGTGGGAGTATCATGCTGCAGGGATGCTTCAGCGTGTCTGGAACTGGAAGTCTTGTCAAGGTGGAAGGAATCATAAAGAAATAAGGATATATGAAGATTTTGAAAGAAACTGGGTCTCGGTCATCAATTTGTCTTCCGAAAGACCCAAAACATATGTTTCTCCTGGTGAAGAACTACCTCTAGAAGACAAAAGCAAATCTTATTAAATTGCCTTTACAAAGCTCTGACTTGGTTTTCATTAAAAATCAGTGGAGTGAACTGAAGACCAAGGTGCGTACCAGAAGACCATCAAATGTAAAGGTGCTTGAGAGATTCACCAAAGAAGAATGGGCTGGGATTGCTCAAAAGAGGTGTGTGAGGCAACAAATGACTGCAGGCTGTTATCTAGCAAAAAGGACATATAATTGACTATTAGATTCAGTGACCTACAATCTGTAATAATTTTGACCCTGGTATAAATATATAGGCTAATAATTCTGTACTCCACACTTGATTATCAAATGCAAGCACCAGCAACAAGGACTGCTCCAAATGAGAAATTCCACCCACCACCTCCATCTGATACTTAATAGTAAAATGAAAAACAGATTTCCAGTCCATCCAGCTGCCCCACCCCCTTTAAAACCCTTCCTGGCATAGAAGTCTGCAATTAAGAGATGGATCCAAAATTATTAGACCGCGAAATACAAGATCTTTCTTCTGTTCCATATGCCTCCCAATCCACTAGATATTGGAGTCCCCAACCTGGCCAATGGACATCCAAGATCTTGTGGATTGTATATAGTGTTTCCCCATCCACCACACATGTGTTGGAGGATCTGTAGGGGGACAAAGTCAGTTGTAATTTGTCTGCAAAAGTTAGATAATGGGGAAAAAAAAAAGGTTGATATACTGCCCACTCCGGAGTCTAAAGCAGCCACCTTAACCGCAAAGTGCCTATGAGGAACAGGTAAGCAGGACGAGTGCAGACCTGAAAGTCTCTAGAGCTCAGAGAAGGCTTCTCTGACTTTGGGATTCCATTTAACTACCTGGAGACTGAGATGAGAGAGGTTGATTGTGAAACAAACTGGCTGTAGTTTCTTATAAAACATCAGCAAAAGGAGTCTTTGCGACTTTTTATAGGCCATTCCAAGACAGCTTTAACTCTCTCCGGGTCAGTCTTCATCTTCCCACTCTCAGGAATGTAGCCCAGAAAAGACACTTTTGTGACATTGAATCTGCTTTTGCTTTTTGTCACATAGAGCCTGTTTTCTTATAGATGTAATACTTTCATTACTCTTTCTGTGTGTTGTTAGAAATCTCTGGAGGAAATTAGAAAATTGTAAAAATAGACAAATACAGAGTTGTTCAGAAAAACCCTCAGCACATCATTAACTAAACTCCTGGTGCAATTATTAACTTGAACGACTATATAAGATATCTAAAATGACCCGGGAGAGCACCGAATGCAACCTACACTCATCACCTTCCCTTTTGTTCACCAGATGGTAAACAGTAAAAATCGAGCTTAGCGAACACAGTTACATCATTCAATGTGATGTATCTTTAATGGTGATCTAATTCATTCACTCAATAAACGGCCTCAGTGTTGCATTCTTTTGCTCAACAAAAAGGTAAGATGGTCATATATTATAGGCGGCAAGAGATTCTTTGATGTAGGTTTCCATGGCTTCTCTTTCAGGACCAGAGAATTTGTAGAGCCAGGTTGAAGGCAGAGAGATGGTCTGTTTGGAGGAAAAGAGCATTTTCTCCTTACAAAAAAACTTGTCCCAGGTTATGGTATTTGGGGCGCACCAATGAAAAATCTGGCAGAGAATTGGCTACAGTAGGAGGCATAATTTAACCAATGAGAAAGGAAGAGCAAAAACTCTAACTCTCAATTCTCCTGTCAGTGCAATTTAAGTGGAGGTCATGACTTTCTAACCAGGGATAATCAAAACTGATCTGAGTTTGTGATGTGGAGAATCTATGAAACTCCAGGTACTCACAGTGATTTCCTGATAGCGTGAGACTAACTGGCTTAGTTTGGTACACAATCCTGGTCAGCAATTGATTGTTTAATGGAGACACAGACAGGGATGAAGAGAGTTGTGCCAAGGGAATTCCTAACTGAACTGGCAACGGGTCGCCTAATATTACTCCGTTTTGATCAGTCAAAGAGATCAGTTTGCAAAGACTGACTGGTTGCGGGAAGTCACCCACCAGTACCCAAGCATCTACTGATGGACTTTTAATGGCATGACCAATAATTCCTAATCTGACTATGATACATGCAACCTTTTTCCTCCCTCCTCTCTCCCTCCAGGGAAAGTTGGTTCACCCCAGTTGCATCAGCTCCTCAATGATCACGAGGAAGAGCATGAATGGGAAGGTAAATAAGGTTTTAGAAGCAGAACTTGGGGCAACTCTTGTTGTGATTTGATGCTATCTAAATACAATTGAAAGGACTTAAAATGTATTCTGTAGACTGCAGCCTGCCAGGATTTGTAGTTCTTTTCATGTGCCCATTCACGAAGCTGGTTATCAATCCCCCTAGCAATCCCCTAAATTCTCAAGGGAATCTTAGCTTAGTGTCATTCTTAGTGGCTCACTTACCCTTCAACTTATCACTTAGGAAATGATAGAAACCATTTTTAAAGCCTTGTCTCCCCAATCTGCTTCATCAACCAACACTTTAAACTTGACAGGAAATTCAGATACAGATCTATTCCCCTGTTAAATCATCATTAGACACTTCAGATTAAGCTCTGGATTCCTTTAGGGGATTGTTAAAAACCTGTTAAAACTCATAAATGAACTCATCATAGGTGACTGAACTGATGAGGTTGGAGAGTAAATGTGACTCCACCCAGAGAGGAGCTTGATCAGAAAGCTGCCCAATTAGATGGAGTATCTTACAAAAGTTGTCTCCAAATGCTCTTGGTGAGTGATTAAACAACAGTGATCACTGAAGGAGGAAATCCCTGTAGCAACCCAACTCAGCCCTGAATCTCTCTCTGGAGTTGGAGAATGGAGAACGCTGGAGTGACTACAGGACTTGGGTCTGAAACTGTAAATGAAGAAGCTTGAGCGTCGCTCAAGGCTGACTGATTTCGGCATTTACAGTCTGGATAGCTTTCTGTCTGTATCATGAGTACTTCTATTACTGCAAGACAAGGTTAAAAATACAATATAATATTAAAAAGGCAATATTATACTGAGGTCAGTAAACTCAGGAGGTTTTTTTCTTTTTTTTTACAGACTGGCTCTTATGTGACATGCAGTTAATATTAGCTGTAAACCAATAGTTCACTGATTTTATTGCTTATTTTAGGTGGATCAAGTGTAAGCATCAGAATAAAGCATTAATCTATAATTAGAAAGTATGACCACTGTTGACAACTAGTACACTGAAATGAGCAACAAAACAACAACAAAAAAAGTAAAGTTTAACATAGACAAACTACAAAGGTTTTGTGCCAGTGTTGCCAACTTAGCGACTTTGTCGCTATATTTAGCAAGTTTTCAGACCCCCTTAGCGACTTTTTTTCTAAAAAGCGACTAGCGACAGATTTAACGACTTTTTCTGGTGTTATTGGAGACTTATTTATGACGACTTTTTGACGTGAAAGCACGTATCGCTCGTACTCTCACCAAGCAGCGGGTGCTGCCGTGGGCACCTCACCCATGCCAAAGCGCTCACAGGTGGAGGATAGTCCTTCCCCAGCCACTATCAAGGCAGGAGATGTTCACACCTACATATCCAAACTGCAAATGAATCGCGCATGAGCGAAGCAGCTGCTCCCGCACTGACAGTAACGCAGTCAGTTCTTCTTTTACTGTTATGTTGTTTTGTGGATCACAAGGTTTTAAACTACTTATAAACACACACACAAACTAACTCCACCAGAGTGCCTATTTCGGGTCACTTTTACAGTCCAAGCCCAGATAAAGGAGAAGGGTTGGAAATGTTATAAAATAATTGCTAAAATAATTTCATTTGTAGATCTAAATAAATTCTAAAGGCATTTAGGACGTTTTTTTTTGCGCACCTTATGTTTCTTCCACAATGTTATTTCTGTCTCCTCCAACATAGGTTACAAATACATTAGCATGACCAATTATGCAAATTAGGGGATGACGTCATTTAGCGACTTCTAGTGACTTTTAGGACAGCCAATAGCAATTTTCCTTACTGAGGAGTTGGCAACACTGTTTTGAGCTACAATCAGCTGTTTTCAGTTCATGTGCTTGGGTGAGAGTAATAGTCGACGGTTCTATAATTTTTGACGAGCTGAGACATGAATGGTATTTTTTTTATATTGCATAAAATGATAAGAGTGCAATGGTAATGTGCAAACTGTATCCAGATAACAAACGGCTAAATTTTACCACTAACACTATTTCGCAGCATCTGCACAGACAGCATGCTAACGCAAAGCTAGCAAAAAAGCAAAGAGAGGTTAGAGTTGAGTGTATGCTAACTTAGATCAAGCAGCCAGAGCCTTCAACAGGTATCTAAAGCAGTGAACAGTCAGGCTCGCAGCACTGTAACCTTCTTGTAAATGTCTCTACAGTAGAATGACTTTTTACAAATTGCTTTTCAGCCTCTTTTGGCTGGTTTTCAACTGTGTTGTGTTGCTAGTGTTGTGTTTATGCATAAAAATAAATAAAAACTGAAAGAAGGGCTGTATAAGGGATTTGTGTGTAGAACTGTAATTCAAGGTACATGGGGTTGTTAATTAAAACAGCTGCTTTGGTTTTAATGAAATTAACAACAGTTCCCCTACAGGGGCAACAATGAAACATAAGAATGGACTTTTAAAAAATAAGTCATTTATTCTCTTGGCCTCTGGTTCTCCTGTATATCTCTGTAGGCTTGTGGCTAGAGCTATGAGCCTCAGGTATGGACTTATTGTACCTCTTTTTCATCCACGTTCTGTCTCACGACAGCTTTCCACAACTCAGTTAACTGACCAACAGCCTTCCAGGCTTCCCTGATTGTGGCTTCCAGCTTGTGCTTCTAAGATTACAATGGCAGTGGTGAATGTGGTGTACATTGATTTCAGTGATACTGCTAGTGGTGATGATGTGTAGAGCAATGTGCACATTCTAGTATATACCCTGTATATAGCTAATGTGAATTACGGGGTATTCGATTAGTTGTTTTCTGTTAGCTAACCATGAGATGATACATAGTTCCATGCACTGCTTCTTTAAACTGAAGGAATGGAAAAAGGCACAAAAGGCAAGTATAGACTTCATGATGAATTGGTTGTACGTTTGTCACCATTTTACTCTAGTATTAAAGTAAATAACAGTTAATATAAAAAAAAAATTCAGCTCTAATGAGAGATAATATAGAGGTCTATGGTGTTTATTGCACATTTTTCGAATGTCATTACTTTTCCTTCCACTTTCTATTATACTACATATCATAGTTTCACCATATTCTGCTTTAACTTGTATTATTGATACTTTTGATCCATACTGCACAAGTAATTGTCAGCTACATAAGCAAATAAGCAGCACAATGAATTTTAATTGTATATTTGAATATATGGTATTGTATTGTTATTTTCATCAGATAATTTAAATTAGATAGGTATAAGTTTTCAAGTTATATTCAAAGTGAAGCAATGTGCCCCTGATAAAACAAAGTAAAGGCACTTAGCATGTGTTCGGCTAGTTAAGATTCCCTCTCAGCAGTAATACAATGTTTCTAAGTGTCTGCTGGAAAACAAGTGGAAGGTCAAGAACATGAACAATAGATGTTGATTCCAATTATGTGTAAAGCATTGAACAAGATGCGCTAATGATGGCGTTGTAGGGAGAAAAAAGGTGTTTATGTGCTACTCTCCCAAAGCCTGTGAAACAGTTTATTAAGCAAAGGCTTTATTTCCATAAAGGCTGATAAGACTTCAAATGATTCACTGAAAAACAGTCCTGGCATCAGCACAGCAAAGCGGCGTGTGTATTTATCTCTCCCGACGTTGGGAGACAATCAAGACAAAGATGATAGCGCATTTTGAAATGCAGCACAGAGACATAATGAGATTGCAGCTACTTCAGGAACAAAACCAGACAAAATGTTTTTTTTTTCTTTTTCATAAATGACTCCTTGTTTTATTCACACACACCAAAAAAGGGCCATCATTTTCAATTAATGAAGCAGGGAATTGAGTCCGAGGTCCTGCGGGATATGGATTAACTATGATGGCTTGAGGGCCCAATCTCACACTGAGTCTGTGCTGTGGTGCTGCGTGGAAGAATTTTTCATTGAAGGCCTCGGCCCACCCCCCACCCCCCACCTCTGCTACTTCTTACTTCCAACTCATCCATCCATTCCTCATCCTAAGGTGAGTTGCTTCAGTGCAGACCGCTATTAGTGGTAGGGGGAGATAAAACTGTAAGTGTTGCTCCCAATTAGTGCATCAGTGACCGCTCTGTGCCTCCTCCACGGCGAAGCCTGCGAGGAAGGGAAGGAAAGGGATGAGGAGAGAATGAAAGATGGGAAGAAAGGATGACAGGAAAAGAGAGAATTGCCGTGGAAAGGAATAAAAGAAGTGAGCTGGTTAAAGAGGTAGCTACATAAAGAGAAGACAAGAGATGAAACAAAGTGAGGATAGAAGAGAGTGAGTGGTGGTGGTGTAGGAGGAGGAGGAGGGAGACAGAAAAGTGACTAAAAATGGCTTAACCATTCATTTTGAGTGGCGAGACAGGTCCTATTAACATTTAACAGCGTTTGCGCAACTTGGTGTGGAGGTTAGGATGCAAATGAGGAGGAATTAAAACTGGCCAGAGGTTTGTCATTGATGGATTGCAGTCTGGCGGTACTCACCACTTCCTAGTGTCCATCACAGGCGATTACTGTATAATTAAACCTTATTTCTGGACTCTCCGACGCATAATTACTTGTGTGGGAATGTAACCATCATCTAAAAGCTCCAGCAAAATGCTTTAGCATTTAGTCTGGCAGGCTGCAGTCATTTCACAAGAGCAGCTAGACAGATAGAGCCATCTGATGATCGGCAAAAGAACAGTCACTTTTAATAAGAGGTGGGAAAAAAAATATTAGGCGACAGTGTGCTGATTATAGGAAAATTAGGCTTTCAAGTGGTAAAGTCCTTTGTGTTATTTGCATAATTTATTCCAGCTTTACCCCCGTTCAGTCGCCTCCGATTTTTTTTTTCTTTTTTTGTGAGCTGTGGGCAATTTCCTCTCATATTTGAATAGATTGCACATTTAAGACTACTTAAGGAAAATGATCACTTAACATATTTTAATTGTTGTGCAAAAGAGTGAGCAGAGGTGCGAGGCACAGCTTATGGAGGGAGGACCTTTGGAAAATGAAGAGGACAGTGTTTTGGCAGATAACCTCGGGGTGCAAACACACACATTGGCTCGTGCAGCCGTTATGGCGTCGAAGGATGTAAACCTTTAAATTGTGAGTAAAGCTCAAGTCCAACTGCTGCGCGCCAATTTGGATGAAAAATTTACAGTCAAATTTTCTAATAATGTCCTCTGCTGATCAACTATAGCTTCATGAGTACGGGTTATTTGCAGTAAACCTCACTACGACAAACAAATCATCAGATTTCTTCAGGAAAACCTGATGGGGAAATAGATTTAATGTATATATGCGATGTAGAAAAAAATGCTGGTGTCATGAATTATTTATGATCATAGCATGTGTAGCATGTTTCAAAGTGGAAAAATAAAGAAAACAGCAGCCCTCGATGCACTTTAACCTCGTGACGTGTTCGAGTTTTCAGAGATAATTATGGAGGCTATGCGGCAGCTTCCCACACTTCACCAGTAGCTATATAATGACACCTCGGAAATATAGCGGGTAAATGCACATCATTTTCATTAAGAGCACTCACATAATCCAAATTCTTTGTGATGGAGAAACATAATTAATGCTTTAATGTTTTGGTCTTGCCACTCTTAGCATAGCAAGAGAAATGAATTGTTACATTTTAATGAGAGAAGCGACAGCACTGGCTTCCTGTGCAACATGGATGATTTTATAATTGCACACAAGGGTGACTAACACAAGGCTCATTAAGGCGATTTTTCAGCTGGGCTATTTTTTGGCAGGACAATACATTTATTTTTCCATTCTACTGATAAATAAATTCGGTTATTAATCTTTTTCCTCCAATTCATCCCTCAGAGCCTTAATGTTACCTCTTCCAGTAAAAAAAAAACAAAAACAAAAAACATATACAAGATGTAATCTCCCAAGAAAATGTCTTTAATGAATTGTTTGTTGCTGCTCGTATCTCAGATTACATGAAAATACATTTAAGTTGACTGCAAGTATGGCAACATATTCACACATATAAACAAGTGGTGCATTTGTATTGTATGTATAGATATGTACAACAGAAACACATTACACTCTGTTTTAAAGTTGTGCAAGTGTGTTATATATACTAACAATTTATAAAATTTAACACACTAAATCAAAAAAATAAAATTAAATAAAAAGAGTGTGCCCATGTATATACACATTCACACGCGCACGACCACAGTACTTCACAGAAGATTAAAGCAAATGTATTGGATTATACATTTCCAGGTCACGTTTAGGTTGACCCCCACCCCCTCCCCCCCTCCCCGACCGTCCCCCCTTCACGAATCGCTTGTGTGTTTTCACATCGAGTGTGTGTCCGTCTGGGATCCGACACGTGGTAACACACACAAACGTGCACACGCACACTAGGCTATGCTGCAGCCTCCGGTCGCACCATCAGCTAAATGTTTTTTTAAGTACAGTCATCTGAGGTAGACTGCGCAAAACTTCATGGTGTTATTCTCTCCTCCTTTTTTTTGTCATTTTATTTTTTTATACATTTTCCACAAATGTCTGACATTTGTAAAAGACTTAAATCAAATACCACGTGTGTTTTGTAGCCATGAGGTAGAAATGCTTTAAAGAAGAACTCTATTTAAAGAAAGGGAGAAAAAAAAAAGGGGAAAAGATCAGCACATCGTGGAGAAAACGACATGAAAAGAGGACCGCTAAACACGCAACAAACAAAGCGTAGCATTGACCAGTGTGTTTCAAGTGGTTTGTCGGTCGGCTCGTAGAGAATGGCGAGGGATAGAGAGAGACAGAGAGAGAGAGGAGGAAAGGCCTGTGCTGCTGTTGTGTGCTGTGAAGTGCATTAGTAGGTTTTTCTGTCCAAAGGGACTCTCTCTCCAGAGGATTTGCTGACAGAAGGAATTCTGGTACAGATTGTTTTGAGGGTGGTTTTCTGACGGACCACTCTGCTTTCCCCCCTTGTGCTGCTGCTGCCACGCTGCCTGTCTGTCTCTCTTTTCCATCAGTTTGCTGATGCTCAGCAGAACTCCCCACCCCCACCCCACCCCAGGTGCTGAACCAATGGTGCCTATGAGATAGCGACATGAGGCACACACAACAAGCAGCTCGTACTTTCGTGAGATTGTTCTTATAGAAAAATCAGGAGGTACAATAAAAAGTGTAAGACTGTTCAGCAGTTTAGATAAATAAAACACCAACTGAATAAGTGCTGTCGATGCCTTTGAGAAATTTAAAAAAAACAGAAAATTACATGTGCAATAGACTTAAGTAGTCCCACAACGGCTCCTTAAACGGTGGCAAAGAAGAGACAAAAATACATTCCAATGTGATAACAAGGGAAACAGATATTGTTCGGTGATGAAGGTTTTTAAAACCACTGTCAAAATACCCCACTCATGTTAAACAGTATGATCTCAAATGTATGTAGATCATGTGCTTCATACCATCTTAGTAACTTGCAGTTACAGTTATAGCAAAAAGAAAGACATTGTTTAGAACTGATTTGATTTTCTGGGGTGGTCATCTTTGATTTAAAAAAAAAAACAGAAAAAAAAACATATATATATTCCAACTGCATGTACCTCCTGGCTGCCCATATTATGGTTATGACAACTGCCGTGCAAGCAATTGGATTTTTTTTTAAATTTCGATTTTCCACATATGTAATTTACATGAGTGGCATCCCATTCTAAAGCTAATTGAGCTCAAATACAGCTTAACGTGGTAAGTTAGTTTCCCTAGATGTGGATTAAGCCTAAAAGAAATTTGAAAATGTTTAAATCAATGAAGATGAAGAATTTTTTTTGTGTATAGCTAAGCCTCATCTGTGTCTTGGAAACGGAGCCAGTGTTTAACAAGGGGAAATTCCTACAAACGTATCTATGATACCAAAGTCCAACTGAAGTCATTGTGTCATCTTCTACAGCATAACTATCTTTAAAATTAATTATTATTTTTTGTGTGTCCCCAAGAACCGTTAGCAATAAACTCTGTTACTTTCTCTAAGAGGCCTGTAGAGGCCACGTGACTAAATCAGCAAGAGATGTAAATCTTTTTTTTTTGTCTTGCAAAAACTGTAACCATGTTCTTTTTCTCACTTCTTATTTAGTTTCATTTTCACAATGAAAAATATATTTAATATTATATTTTTAATGAACACCAGCAATTGTTGAATATCTTAATAAAATATAGCATTTATAGCAATAACGTAATTTTTGTAAAATTTTGCACCTACACAGGTGTGATATGACCCATGTTTTTGTAGGGCTGATATTTTAGTCACAGCATAATTGTTATAATGTCAGATTGGTATTTATGGTTGTAGGTACGACTGTTCTGTCCTTTTAATGATATCAAATTTAAAAGTCAATTTGAAAACATATTTATATATGACATTTTTGTATATTGCAAAAAATAACTAAATATGATTTCAGATGGACTCGGTAAGGGCAATATCCAAGCTTGGCTTTATTGATGCTGACTGACAAACATGCTTTCCTCAAAACCATGCTAACAAGACCAAGTCAAACAATAACGTAAGACCCACACATAAAAGACAGTAATTTTTATTTGATATCACTGATATTTTTGGAGAAATGCACTTATTTGTTCTCTTTGTGAAAGATAGCCAAGTCTACAAACATTAGCCGCGTTAGCTTAGCATTGCAAAATCCCTGCAAAAACACGGTTAAGTGTTGAAAACAGTTAACTTTAACAATGCTGCAGTCTAACAGGCTAACATATTTTATGCCAAGCTACTGTAAACAGCTGTTGGTACTAGCTCGATCCCTCAGTTAAAAAAAGCAAATAAGTGTATTTATATGAAGAATGATTCCTTACATTTATTTAAGTCCATCCAGATCAGAGAATACCTCGCTGAATGTATGATGAATATTTTGCGCAGGACTTAGCTGATAAACTGATGTGGTTCCAAGCAGCTAAACCTTAAATATAGCCTAGATCATGTTGACAATGATGATTATGGTTGTTTTAATTAATGTACAACTCCCACCACCCCAACACCTGCCCATCTTTTAAAACCCCAAAACAACACAGTTTCATATTTTGCAACAGCAATGGGAATAAGCTCATAAGGATTGGTCAAGTAGAAACAGGTAACCAGAGCACCTGCGGTGAGGGGGAAAAAAAGGACAAAATGTTTTTACTCTCACTATAGAATATGTTCCACCAATCCAGAACACATTTAGTACATTCATTGCCACCTCTTTGCTATTTAGCCTAGTCTTTTGAGGTACACCTAACACTGCCAGATTCTCCTCTCAGGTCTCAGTGCTTTTCGTGAAGATGTCTTGAGGTACTGTACAATTCACAAACGCTTTCCTGAGTGTTGGTTGTTGGTTTGTTACGTTTGCTTGTTTTGCTTGTTTTGCAGACACAGGATCAGAAACATGGGTGAGAGTCAGGGGCCCAGGCTACTGCAGCCCAAATGGATTTCTGCTCTTAGTAAGACAATAAAGGTCGATTGACCACCAACCAATAGTGACTGTCAATCTGGGTCTTTCAGACACGCCGCTGAAGTTTTTAAAGCTCTTTATAATTATCAGCTCATGCCATGAATGTAGATTGTGAGGCAAATAAACAAATAAAATCAGAAAGCACCACTTCAGGCACTTGGATAGCCAACTAAATCTCAAGAACAACAACATAACAATATATACACAGACACTGGGGTGTCCTGTCTGAAGCCAACTTGCTTGCAATGTGTAAACAATCCCTGGCTTTCTGGAGTGTCAAGCATTCAAATTAAAACTCCTGTTCATTAACTGCAAAACTGCAAGTTGTCTCATCAAAGCGACTCTCTTGGTGCATCTAAACCCTGCTTGTGAGAACTCAGTGGGCTTGTGTTGGCCTTTTGTGTGCCTTTCCCTTCAACACAATGCTTCTGCCCTGAGGGGAGGAATTGTGGAAACCTCTTTTTCTCAAGGGCGGGATCTATCTTTTCACTGACTGCAACCAAACATTTTGTTCCACTCAGTGTAAGTGTCAATCTCTTTCTGCGATATACTTGCTTGAAATTTACAAAAGACACTCTCAATGTCCTGGTAGGTGAGGGGCCTGATTTGTCCCCTGGGCATCATACCAGTCATGTCCACGCCCTGTGCAGAGACATGTAACAGACCTACAAGAGCCTCCTGGCAGAGTCTGGCCAGATCCAGTCCTGAGAAACCCTCGGTACGCTGGACCAGCAGCGCCAGCTCCTCCTCGCTCAAACAGTATTTGTGCTGAGATTGGGCCAAAAGCTGGTTCATGATCTGGTGTCGTGCTGCGCTATCCGGCAGAGGCACCAGGACCCTCCGGGAAAAGTACCTGCGCAGTCCTTCATCCATATCCTGTGGTCTGCTTGTGGAGCAAACCACCAATACTTGGTTGCCTCCATCCTCGCCCGAGCCCATAAGAAGTGAGTCTAACTGGGCAAGAAGTTCACCTTTGAGCCGGTTGATAGGACTCTCTTCGCTGAGGTGGGCTGACAAGAGCATGTCCACTTCACTAATGAACAGTACTGAGGGCTGCCGGCACCGTGCCACTAGGAATGATGCTCGGATGATTTTTTCTCCATCTGTTAGCCACTTTGTGGCCAGTGTTGAGCCGCTGAGCTGTAGGAATGGTGCCCCCAGCTGACTGGCCAGGCAACGTCCCAGCAACGTCCTACCACTGCCCCTGGGGCCAAACAGCAACACACAACGCGGAGCTGGTCCTAAACTGCTGAACATGTCTGGACGCAGAATGGGCCACAGGACCTCTTCCTTCAGGGTAGCCTTGGCGAGTTCTAGACCTGCAATGTCACTCCAATCCACTGGGGGGCCCTGCTGTACGATTTCAGAGGTAACCATGTCCAGGAGGTGAGGATCACTGGTTTTTAGTTGTTCTTCAGCAGGCCGGGAGTTGGAAGTGGATGAGGAGGAGGTAGGTCCAGGTGCTGAGTGAGAGAGGTGGAGACGGTGGTCTTCAGGACCTTGCTCACTGAGGGAGGGGGAGGTAAAGCTGGGAATAGAGTCTGCTGAGCGGGAACCCCCCAGGGTGGAGGAGACATAGGTCGGTGGAGTCAGTGGCCCACCAGTTGCCTGGCTGCTGTACTTCCTCTGCTGCTCTGATGCAATTGTGGATTGTTTCTGAGGATTAAAAGTTAAAGATGACTTTTCAGCACTCCTGTCAAACCCACCACCGGCACTGTTGGAGCCTCCATTTGTACTGCTGCTATCTGCTACCCTGTACATGGGACTCTCGGCTGAGCTCCTTGCCTGGCTGTAGCCAAAGTTACCATAAGAGGAGTCTATCTCTCCTTGACCTGTCATGTAGAAGGCTTTTCTCTTTAGTGAGTTGGAGGAGCTACTGTTGAGAGGGGTTGGGGCAATTGGGGTGAGGTTGTGGCTCTGGTATGGGTATCCAGGTAAAGTGGAAGAGGGAGGAAGGGGTGTAGGTGCAGCAATGCCTGAAGGAAGGTACGAGGAGGGAGGGGGCGCTCCTCCAGGGCTATATCCTGGCCCAACTGAGTTTTGAGCTGGGTAACCTGCTGGGGGGTAATTATAACTAGACAAGTTGGGGGAGCCTCCATTGTAAGCTGGGACTATAGTGGGGTGGGAGGGTGGAGGAGGAGGTGGTTGCAGTAGCCCAGAGCTGTGCAGTGGAGATGGAAGTGCCGGGGCGGTAGTAGATTGGGAGCTGTAACTGCTGTGCAGATACGAGCTGCTGTACGCAGGGCCATATTCCTGAGAGGGCATGGAGGAAGAGTGCAGGGCAGTTGCCGTGTGGCTCCCACAGCTACTGCTGGAGTAGCTGGGCTCACTCAGAGTGCTGGAAGCCAGGCCCGGAGAGCTGCACATGCCAGACACCACCTCTGAAGCTGCTGCCACCCCCCCTTTCCTGACGGAAATGCCCTCTGGGATGCAGCTCATGGGATAGACACCATCCTGCCAGGGCTCAGATTCACCTTTCCGTCCATTCATCACTCCTGGGACACCAGGCGTCTCGGAATATGAACCCGGCATGTCCAAAATACCGGAGTACTTCTCAGCGTACTTCTTGAGCAGGTTGGAGGCAGTGAGGGCCGAGATGTCATCATTGGCCCAGGCATACTGGTAGGAGGCCGAGCGCTGCAGGTGGCCAGGTACTGCCCTGTATGCCTCAGCCTTGTGGGCTGGCGAGCGTGTGGTGGACGAAATGTCGAAATGCTGTTCGGCCCACTGGCTGTGCTCGGGGGTCCACTGCATCTTTACGCCTGAGGAAAAAAGACAGAGATGTGTTAACACAATGACAAGCTAAAATCATTTTAACAATAATTAAAATGGCAAACCCTTCAAACTGCCCAAAAAGGTGGGTTTTTTTACCTAGAGGCGTATTTGGTGATTTATGATGGATTTGCATGCAACTAATCATGATTTGTTAAATCCTTACAGCTCACAAGCACTTTGAGAGAACAACAGCAGGTAAAGTGTGGTACAGAGAGACGCTGGGATGGCTGGTTACGGCAGCCTAATGCACCCTGGCCAGACCAATAAGACAGAGGCATTGAGGGTCACTCTATAATCCCCGGCTCATCTGAGGAGGCTGGAGATGGGTTTGAAAATGCGCCTCGCCGAGTGCCACAAAGCAACACACACACACCTCTGCTTGTGGTACTTTCATTCAATACACACTTAAAGACAAACCTGTGCTCAGACACACAGGCGTTTAAAAAAAAAAGAAAAGAAAAAAAAACATCTATGCACTCAGGCGTGCTGACGTCCATGAGCACACGTGCACACACACACACACACGCACAGACGCACACACACACACACACACACAAACGTGCGCACACATCCACTGACCCAGACAGACAAACACAGGCACACACGCAGGAGCTGTAGCGAGCTATGAATTACAACACATTGTGTCTCAAGCTTAGTTCCTTTCTGCACAGCTCCACCTTGACCTCTCTCTCTCTACCATTCTCTTTACCATTCTGTCTGCTTCTCTTCTTCATGCCTCCCTGCCGCCTTGTTTTCACTCTCAGCCTCTCTCCTCTTTGCTTTTGTTTGTTATCCATTTTCCACCTCCCCTCCTGCTAGATCTGTCTTTATTTCTCTTCACCTCCTTTTATTCCGACTCCATCTATTTCGATATATATCTCCACTTTTCACTCCCTTTCTTCGAAGCCACCCCTCCTCTTATTTAGTCCCTCTGTGCTCACTTCGCCTCCCTCCCCTTCCCTCCTTCCTTTGCTCCTTCTCATCTCAGACATACTCACCTGGCTCTCCCCTTTATTGCCTCAGGAGGCTGGAGAGCCACTGTTTCCTTTAATCCCAGCCAATGCCATCTGCAAACACTGACAGTCACACAGTGGCTCCATCGTTGTCTCACTATCAAAGCCGTGGCACTATCAAAGGCTGGACTGGGCGTAATCACAGCAGCCGCACAGCAGATTGAACCCTGTTTGATTTGACTTAGTGCACACAAATAAAGGATAATATCGGTGTCATTTAAGCTACTTCCTCCGACTTATTGACTGGCAGCGGTTGCATGTAGAGACCCACAGCTGGGGGTCTAGTAAGCAATCCCTGTTTCAAAATTGGTTTATGTGTGTGTTTTTGTGCTTGTGTGAATCAAGCCAGCACGCACAATAAAATGCATTCACGGAGGAACAAATCTTCCCTTCCTCCCATCCATTTATGCTACTGCAAACACATAAACAAGGGGAAAAAAACACAGAAAGCAAGCAGACACAAACAAATACACGTTCACACTCTCTTGCTCTCTTTTCCGAGGCCCTATGTTTGTTTGGTAACAACACAGGCAGGGGTGGGGGTGGGGGTATCCCTAGACTCCTATTTCCTCTCTGATTCTTCTCTCTAGCCATCTCTCAGCAGACGCCAGTGGCTAATTAGCAGAATGGCGATCTGCTAATTGTGTTAATTTACAACATTTTAGCCGAGGGGAGTCTTGCCGGGGCTGGCGTGCCCATCACCCTCCCAGCGTAGCGAGCAGGGAACACCTCAGATAAAGCTGGGTAAAGTTTTGTACTCGCTGAGAGGCTCTTTTAATATTGAGAATATATTAAGTGAAGGCAGCAATATAAAAAGGGCAGTACTTCTAAGAGGAAATTACAGTTCCAAAAACAGGAGAAAATAAGAACAGTGCTCTAGACAAACTTCAGATTTCACAACAGCAAAGTAAAATTTAACAGATACAAAAAAATGGCTGCACTACTCAGAGCACTATTTGCAAAGACAAAATGATACAAAGTCATCTTCCTGATGATTCCAATGCTTTCATAGAGCAGTGTAACCATTTAAACTGAGTAGTCCACAGAAAAGTTCAGTTTTGTTATTTTTTCTTATTTTGTCAGTTAGCCAGTGTCAGTGAGTATTGATCAATCCTTAATGGAACAAGATCACTGAAAATATTAAACAATTCAAGGCTGCTTTCAAGCTTGCATTCTGAGCGGTCGTCGTCTCTGATCCATAGCCAGGAGCAAAAGACTGCACATAAAGTCTGTATAGTTTCAACATGAGCTTTTAAGCATTACCAAATAAATATATAGCAGATATGGATGAGGATAACAGATTCAGCCATGTCTTTAACTATTTGTAAATATAACATATATATATATATATATATATATATATATATATATTATAGACCGTTTCTTACAAACCTACTGTCCACTCCCCATCTCATTCAGGGGCTATAATCACTGCATATCCTTTCAGAGTGACTCTCCTCTCTGCAGTGACACAGACCTACAGTGAAACAGCATCGTTGACACAGGGTGAATCTACAGAGTAATTCTGCTACAGAAATATCCACCTTCACACGTTTCTTAAATGGGCATTCAACAGGGCTTCAGTTGAAGATTATGAACATAATATTAATTTGGTATAGTGCAGAGCAAGTGGCACCAAATGTTATAATTATATATTTTATGATATGACACATATTCTGTTTAAAGAAATTGAAGATATCACACAATCTTTGTAATGGATGACACTATCTGGGGTGAAAGAAACATTTTCTGTCAAATCTGAAGAAAAGCTAACTGTTGACATCTATTTTACAATCTAGTATATTTTCATATTAATGTCTAGAAAACTATAATGTTTTAGTTTTTATTGCTTGTTTTTAATGTCTGGGTATATATGTTTACCTTTCAAGTAATTCTCATGCCCTTTTGCAGCCAGAGCATAAGAGTCAAATCAAAAATATCAAGAGATGACCATGTTTAAACCTTAGCTATGAACAAAACAAAATACACATTAAAAAAAATTAAAATCAACTTCAAATATATATTAAAAAAATTTGTATTTTAATTAGTAGCGTCATTCAAAAGGATCTTGATGTGCACTTGAGACAGTAAAACAATCAAATAGCTATGAGTTATATCAAATAAAAGAGCTAGCTACACCTAGCCTTAGCTAAGTTTTCCTTTAGCCATTAGCATTCATTAATGCCAAATGACAGGTATAACATATGAATCAAATTTACATAAATTATAAATTGCCTTCTTTCTAAAAAAAATAATGAATGCATTTTTAGTGATATAGTGTGTGTAGTGAAATACTAAACAAAGAAAAACAACGTAGCTAGCAAAGCTAGCATAGCTTGATAAGATGCCACA
>VUQR01035510.1:49771-65422 GCA_015108515.1 Hemichromis elongatus
CTTGTGCTGGGGGGGGGGGGGGGGGGGGGGGGGTGAATTATTTCCCCTCCCTCCACCAGCCCCAAAATTAATTAAATAAATAAATAAAACCCAAACAAATCTCTTGTGTTATTTATGAAATTGCTGTGCTAAATGAAACACGAGGCCCTGTTCTTTAATGCGAGGCAAAAACAAAGCCCCTAATCAAAGGAATCCCTGAACGTCACAATAATCAAGCTTCGGCTGCAAATGTACCATATTCCCTCTTATAAGAGGCAAAACATGCAACAAAACCCGTTGCTTTGATGTCACCTCCCTGCATATCATATTTTTATTCATCTTCTCCAAATAATTATCAGCACTTAACCCGCCTTGTCTGCCACCAAGTAAAAATGTCAGAATCTATTTGGATAAAGAGGAGGGCTTATAGAATCAAATGTTTTTTTCTTTACATTATGAATAGGCCATATTCCCCTGCTAATACAGGCTGAAAATGAAAATGATGATATCCAATTTCTTAGTGTCTTCTAGCAAATATACCCTGATGTAAACAAAGCCCCTGTGAATGGGGTACAATTGTAGGGGAATCTCAAAGGCAGGAAATCCAGGGGGAGAAAACGGAGAGATTAGAAAAGCCCAGACAGTGTTTCCAGTCTCTCAGATAAAGAAGAATAATATAGGGAAATAGAAAAAGGGATGAGTTGACTGTGCTTCGAGGCTAGAGTGCGGACAGTCCTTTTTATAACCCAGACTAACGGCCTGATAGGACACGGCGTAGATTTGAGCAGAGCCTATTGAACATAAGCTGCTAAATTTGGCAATAAGGGGAATGTGATTTACTGTAAGCTCCAGTGGCCCGAGAGTGACGCAGCCACCTGCATACACACACAGACACACACCTGAGAGCATAAAAACACACAGTAACAATAACTCAGTCACTCTGTTACTGTCTCTTGCTCTCTCCCTCATTCTCCCTGACACGCAGTGTGAACGGCTGGCCCGCTCTGCCTTTGAGCCCTGTGCACACGCGCACACACACACAGACACGCTTGCACGGCCACTCATGCGGCTCAGCAGCACTGACTTTGACAAATAACCAGGAAGTCCTGGTGTTGGCTTAAAAACTCCAACTTGTTCAGTTGCAATTCTGCATTTGTCCTGCTTTAATGGCTGTGGAAGTGGCTTTGGAGGTAATCTGTCAGTGATTGATTAGAGCCTGGCCAAATCCCCCTTCACTGAACGCATTGGTAGGCTGCAGGCCCGCCTGCTGCTGCTGCTGCTGCCGTTGCTGCTGCTGTGTGAGGCAGAGAGAGACAGAGAGCGGAGAAAAGACAACACGGAGACAGAGAGTTCTTCGATGTGCGAGTATATCTAAGAACTCAATAAGAATTCAGCTGGGACTTCATGTGTCCTTTTTTTTTTTAAAGGCCAAAACAGCCACAATCTCATCTTGCATATATTATAAAGCTGACAAAATCAAAGGAAGTAAGGGAATGTTTCATCTTTAGTATTCCTTGCAAAATATCATTTTACACAGTGACCAAAAATTCTTTATATTTATGTTTGGAGGCAACCAAACCCCCCCGAACCACTACCATTCTTTCTTTATTTTTTTTAAAGCGTCATTTAATAAAAATGATGTTTGTAAGAATTCATCTCCAATATTTTACAGTCATGAAGCAAAGTCCTCATCGGTGGCAACCCCAACCCTAGCACCACACCCTGATCTAATCTGTTTATTTTAGAGGCAAATAAAAGGGACATTTTTTATGGAAAATGTCAAAATTATTTTTTGTGAGTATAAGAATGATTATTTTCTACATCTCCTTATTGCCGAGGCTTTGGAAAATGATACAAAAAAGTCATCTTCTGACAGCATAGGGTTACGTTCAGGGTCACCTGAACTCACTCATTCTCACTGTATCCTTTAACTATCTCAAATTTAAAGTAAAAAGTTTCCTAAAATATAAAATATTTGATATAAAATCAAAAATGTTGATATGATGTTTAAGATTTCAATGAAATGTTGACATATATATTTATTTAATATCAAACTGTCAGTGGTAAAACTCCTATAGGAGAACAGATATTTAGTTTATATCGAGTATATACAGCATTACATTCTATTGCACCATGACATATACTGTTGCCTACATACAGTACTGTGCAAAAGTCTCCCCCATTTCTCTGTATTTTGTGACCATGTAGCCAAAGTTTCACGACGTTTTTTTAAAAGTGGTAAAATAAAAGGAGCAATAGTTCTGTAGGCTTTCTAAAGGTCTGTCAGAGTTTTTCTCTGGACATTAACTGCCTTTCCAGTCTTTGTACTTGACCATTTCAGAGGAATGCTTATTTTTGTTTGTTTGTCAAGTAAATTAACACTGCTCTTGAACATAAAAAAAGCACATAATTCAAAAAATGACTGAGTGTTGAGTCTATACATAACAGACAACTTAGCAATCTTAGCATGTCCAAAGACCTGACGGATCTGCTGTTGGCCAAAGCCTCATTAGAAATAGTCTTAGTGGAAAAAGTGGACATCAAGAAACAATTCTTAAGGAAGGCGAACAGGCCGAAAAGGCTGAGGTATGCTGAATTACATAAGAAGCAGACTGAAAATTAGCGTCAAGATCTTGTCAAAAGTAAAGGTGCATAAAGTACAGTGGTTTCCCAGTTCGGGCTGTGTTCAAGAATAGACGTGATAATACCGAATATTGACTTTCAAGCTCATCGCAATTGAGCTAACTCCGTTTTTGCCTCATATATTGCATTTCACGTTAAGCTTGCACATGTTTTCCTGGCCAAAACATGAAGAAATGAGACTCGAGACTTTTCCACAGAACAAAATGCTCCTCCTCCTCCTGCTTGAGTAGGTTACAATAAGCATAAAAAACTAGGCCATACATTTGTGGAAACAAGAAAAGAATCATCCAAAGATTGCACGTGAAGAGATAAAAATAAGGGTGCTTGAAACAACCAGGTCTCACGCATGTATTTGTTCAGTTACAGATCACCAAGGCCTTTGTCGACTTCACAACTGAATGAAATACAGTGTCACCGTGTGCTGACATTAGTAAGAACTCTTATTTTGTGTCATAAAGAACAGTTTCTTGTATGATTCTCCTGACAGATTCACAAAGCAAAGTCTCTTTGCAACTAAATGACCGTGTTATCCAGTTTTTATGGCTGCACCGATTTAATCAATGAATACACTTTATTTCACATGCTGTAAATGAATTAGTCCACTGATGGTTACACCTCTAACGATGTAAGCGTCACTTTTATATACCGACTGGATGAGTGCTTTTGAATTTTTCCATTTAGAACAAAAGAGGTTATGCTGTTCATGAAGTAATCAAAGTAAAAACAATAAAACAGTGCGTTTAAATGTGTGTGTAATATTCCCCATTTGGCATTTAAAACGATCTGCAACGTTACAGTCCCTGTTCTAATCAGTCACAACTCATTTCCACTTCTTTCTGCTTTTCTTTTATAATCAAAGACAAGCAAGTCCTTTTGCACATGCACAGGCTCTGACCATGAAAATGTTCAGCATGAATCTTAATATCACTTAAGTGATAATTATTCTGCTCGCCACAAACCTGACTAACAAAATGGAATTCAATCAGAGCCCGTGCATAATGACTGTCATTATGAAAATAATGAATAAAAAAGTAATAATGACATCCCTATCTGCATTCATACCTTTTTTCCTCACACATCTCCATGGTGATCAGAGTTCTTTTTCTCTTCCCAACTCTACATTCTGGCTGCCCCATGGCCGCTTTAATCACATTGTTTATGGTAAACCAAGCGTAGTGTGCTAGCTCTGTGCGTGGACTCATTTAATTAACCACTTGAGAGGTGTAGCCGAGTAGTGCAGCATTGGCTCCTGCAGTGGTGAGTGCAGGGTTATTGTTGCTGACCGGTCCGTCTCTCTCTCTCTCTGTTGCCTCTTTGAAATCATCTCCCTCCGAGCAGGAATTCGCTTTTCTACCACCAATGCAAATCTACATGTGACAATCAGAAACAATATAATTATGATTAAAAAAAGATCCATCTCTTCAGTGTTGTGGGAAGATCCGATTACACACGCTGAGATTAAATGATAAATCACAAGCTCCTGTGCTTCAATCAGTCATTTTAAAAAATAAATTTATTCTGAGCAGATTTAGAATTGAAATATTTTAAATTTCCACACTGTAAATTTACATTTACAGTTAGATCTACAGGTTCTTGGACACTGACACAGTTTTCACAGGTTTACCTCCGTACGCCACCACCCTATATAAATTTGAAGTAATGCAGCTGGAGTGCAAATTCAGTTTTAATTCAAGGGGCTTAATAAAAACTGTGCATTAATTTGGGTTTGCCTCAAATTATATCTGACGATATCGGGAAGAAAAAATGCCGGACTTATTATTTAGTGCAAAACAAAATGAAGGAATTGTCTTTTTTTTTTTTTGAACTGCTATCAGAGATGAGAGACTACAGAGTTCAAAGAGTGAATCTAGGGCAGCGGTCCCCAACCCCTGGGTCAAGGACCGGTTTCGGTCCGTGAGTCGTTTAGTAATGGCCCGCGAGAGTTGAGGTTCAGGTGTGAAATTTATGGTTTTCAGGGTTTTTATTGTTTTTTTATCGTTAACTCAGTTTCCCTCTGTCTTTTCCCGTGTGTTATGAGTAAATTTTCTTTTTTTTTGGTACTGGTACTGGTTTTATTTTGATGTATTTATCCGTGACACCTTAAAGGCCGGTCCGTGACAATATTGTCGAACATAAACCGGTCCGTGGCCACAAGCTGCAAGCAGCAGTAGCAGCTCTATAGCGCAACAGTAGTGATGAAGCAATATGACATAAATCAGATGTATACACAAAAGTAGCTTAGGTAGAGTTTCTCTTGGAAATTTTAAGTAAAAGCAGCTTTGTGTCATTTGAAATGCAACCAGTGAATGTTGAAGCCATGCTAGGTCGAGTCATTGCCAGCGTCTCGGTTTCACAGGCCTGTTCTGGCTGCTTTAGATGTGTTTTGGCAAAGTCTGAGACTTTGTGGCGTGTTCTCCGTATTTTCTCTTATTGAATCTTGTCTCTTTTTTCGAATTGGATAATGACAAACACTTTACCTTCTGGAAAGTGTTTTTCACTCTGGTGGAGGGTTTTTCTGCAGCTGTGGACATCCACCATTGCTACAGTATCAAACTTGGACCTTCAGGCCTTGTTACTTTCTCTCAGGATCAAGGTTACTTTATTTATAACCATAGGAAAATTTGCTTTACAGAAAAATGATAGCATTTGGCATCCCTTCAAAAACACGCATACCTAATAAAAACCTCACTATAACACATATACAGTACTTTAGCTTTTCGACGCAAAAACAAAAACAGTTCTTTTTTTTAATTCAGTGACAGCAACAGGGACAAAACTGTTTTCATAACGCTCTGTCCTACAGCTTGGAAATAGAAACCTCCATCCTGAGGAAAGAAGCTAAAATTCACCCCAGAGAGGATGGGAACCAGGGAGGCTAAACAAGACTGTGGCTCACCTATCAGACGACTGGACCATCTCACTATCTGATTCAGTGAGATTTTCTCTGTGACAGAGGTCTGACCAAACCATTCCACCAAACAAAAAGATAATAAAAAAAAGACTCAATAAAAGAACGATAAAACAAAGTTAAAATTTTTCAGTCAATGTGATAATGAGCAAGTTTCCAGAACGGCTTATAGGGACAGTCCTAATGTTCTCTCTGTCTGAGGCATGGCCTGTTTCAATTGCTTTGAGAGCTCCTTTGAATGTATGATATGGATTAAGAAACACAGCTTTCCCGTTCAATTGCCAGACTTGGAATAAACTACAGATCTTTTACCTGCTTAATTTATAAAGCAGGTCTTCTAAAAAGCATTTCTAATTTCAGAGTCCCTGAAAACAGTGGACTGTGTATAGCAGTAGCTGTAATTCCTCAACAGCATAACGCGTCCAATTACAGCTGAAGTTTATATTTATCGCAGCACTGTGACTTGAATATGTTTCAGTCCACATCTGAGCAACAAACTTGTGTGACTGCCCAAACATTTCCAGGCCTAACTGTAAGTGTGTGCACCCGCTTTAAAATCAGAGGTTTTGTGTGTGTGCTGTCATTTGTAAGTGTGAGGATTTATCCTAGCTCACACACAGCGTGTCTGTGTGTGTGTGTCTGTGCATGTGTGTGTGTGGGTGTGTGTGGTGGGCCATATCCTTGAGGTTTACTCTTTTGATTCAATAGCGCTCCACATGGATGGACTCAATCAGATACCTCAAACCCAGTGAGGAGTGATGTTCAATGGAGCTGAAGTTACACTACAGCTACTCCCCAGAGAAAAGACGGCCCGGTTTTCAGACAATGTTTACATGTAGACACAGCAGAAAGCTGAATCTTAAGCACATAAACTGAGCTGTTTTTACTTGTTGACATGATACAGCGCCGTTAATGTCCTTAATTGTTGCCACTGGTGCAGAAAATTATTTTATGCCTGGGAAAAGACAACAAGTTTATATACAGTTTTCTACTTCATATACTGTAGTGATTGTCAGTGACTGAGGAGAATTTCTCGCATGATTGGAGCACGTAAGAACCAAGGCCACACTTCTGGCTTCTTTCCATACTTTTCCTCTGTCAAATCGGCTTTAAAGCAAAAGATTCCAATGTGTATTTAAATCCTCAAAGGAACTGCTCAGAGATCACATCTTTTACTACCGCAATCAGATGTACAACTGCAGTTGGCTGTGCGATTCCGTCTCTTCAAACACTTGCACACAGTTCCTGAACAATAACAACAAAGGTCTGGGCAAAGAACTTGAAATGGCCAATAGGTTTGTGGCCCTAGAAGCCATTACTCCTTGAATACCTTGCGGATAATGAAACTGGGCCAGGGTAGAGCGGAGATGGAAAACTGTGCTGTTGGAGTGCACTGAGCCATTGCAAATTTCTGTTTGAACCCATAACACTGTGGCCATGTGACAAATGATAGCAAACACAGAGCTTCAGCCACTTGGAGAAGACTATAGTCAGCTGGATTCCTTCTGAAAGTCCACCGTACAAACCCATGTCTGCATGGTGAGGTGAAATAAGGGCGAGAGAAAATCAATGTGTGTTGCTTTGAAACCTTTTTCTGTGTATCTGACTAAAAGTAAAAAGAGTCCACATTGTAAGCAAACACGATTTACCATTATGGTAAAGTAATAGCTTGTCATAACCTGCTGTTGGATTTTCTTTTTTCCATAGACGGTTAAACCTCAGTAAAAGTTACCCTCACATATATTTATTAAGAATTAAGATTTTAATTAAATGGTTCAAATTGATGTTAAAATTGATTCTAGGTTCTTCCATTGCCCATAATCCATTTAATAACCATTTTCATAAATTGAAACTGGCCTTAAGAAAAACACTGTTTTCCCTTTGTCCATTTTAAAGTGGTGTGTGTGCTGAGCCAGACATGAGCTACAAACACTGTTAAGAGAGTAGCCGTAGAGTAACTACTTTCTGTCGCCGTCCTGGGTCGTTTCACCCAGTGTTTTGAGTTTTCTTATATTTTGATATTGTTCGTTTCAGTCTCTTTTAGTTATCTAAGCTCATTTCTATGTTGCCCTGTTGTAGTTTATTTTCTATTAGATTGTGTCTTGTGTCTTCACCTGTGTTTAAGTCCTCCTCGCCCTTAGTGTGTTTCATGTCTGTGTGTTCTATGTCATTAAGCCCGAGTTGCTATGTCAGCGTCCTGTTATGTTTCCTGTTTTATTTTGAAGAGGTGTGGTGTCCCATGTTCACTGTGTTTAGTTTCACTTCCCCTGTAGCGTTATTATGTTGGTTCCAGTCAGCCGTTTCCCCATGTGTTTCCACTTCTCCTGATGACCTCCTTTGTGTTTTCATTTATTTCTCGTCCAGTCGCTATGTTCATGTCATGTTTCTAGGGTATCCATGTCAGGCCTTCATGTTCATGTTTGATCTTAGTTCACCCAGTCTAGGTTATTGTTTAGTTTTGCCTTTGCCCTTTTATTTTTGCACTGTTTAACCAGCCTTTACTAAATGGCTCGTCCTTAGTTAAATCAAAGCTTCATTTTTCATGTCTACACCAGGGGTCTCAATCTCCAGTCCTCAAGGGCCACTGTCCTGAAACTTTTCCATGTGTCCATGTTGCAGCACACCTGAGGTCATTAGCAAGACTCTATAAAACTTAACTGCACGCTGAGGTGGCAATTCAGCCATTTGATTCATGTTACAGCATCTCACGAGTGCATAAACATGGTGCAATACAAGTACTTTTAGAAGTACATTTTTCCAAACACTTACATTTACTTAAATTTACTTGAGTAAGGTTAGGGGTTGCCACTTCAGCATGCAGTCATGTTCTATAGAGTCTTGCTAATGACCTACCAATTTTATTCAGGTGTGTTGCAACAGGGACGCCTGCTCTACACAGTCAGCTTCAGCCAGACTGTGACACTTTCTAATTAGCTGCTCTCACAATCTTGTCAATTATTTACTCTTTACTCTGGTTCTTATAAGTTATCTTAGTAATCATGTCTGTTGTTGAGTTTTTACTGAACATGTTTAACTTTTTATTGTTTTCAGTTTCCCCTGAGACACTGATTAGATACTTATCGTCTTAGATTTAAATGCAGTATTCAGCTTAGACATGCTTCTATTCATTTTAGTTTGTAGGAGCTGCTGGCTGATCCTGAGTATTACATAGCATTGTGCCTAAAAGCACCTTGAGGCAACTGTTGTTGCGATTTGCCGCTGTGTAAATAAAATTGAATTGAATTGAATTACTAAAGAGCTATGGAAGGCCTACTTGAAGGTTTTTCTCTCTTTTCTTGCCTGCTTAAAACTTCCCACGTCATACATGACATCCTAATAAAACCTGTGTGCCTAGCTGTTGTTCACTGCTTCCTATTCCTTTGCTAACCTTTGCTAACCATGCCATAACCAACAGAGCTGAGAGTCAGGTAATTCTTCATATAACACTTTTATTGTTTCACATCACACAGCAGTAAAAATCTCAAAAGTTCATTTTGTTGCGCTTAAAGTGTGAAAGACTGCTCATTCCGTTTCAGCTGTGAGTCACGTGAATTTAAATCAGCTCTAGCTCAGAAATGAACACGAGGGGGGTGGGGGGTACTTTGTTATTGGTCATTTTGAACCTAAGCAGTATGTCTGCATGTCCTGACCTCTGCCTGTTGTTCTGCTGTATAACAAGACCATCACACAGCACCGGCCAGAGACAGCTGTGTGCGTAGTCTTATCAGAATGGGCTGCGTGGAGCAAGATGCCTCAAGGAACTATCAGTAAACAACGCAATAGGGTTCCAGTTGCTATACGCTCAGGCGCTCATGCAAAATTCAGCACTTTTGCATGTAGTCTGCGATAGAGCCAAAGCAGAAGGCAGGGGTTACAGTTTAACTAGTGAACCTTCAGAACTCAACGATTCCCCCTCTAATTCTGACGGAAATGTTTGCAAAGTTGACCTTAGAGCATGAAATGGAAATATTAATTGCTGCACTTATACATGAAATTCAAACAGCTGCTGCTATTGCTAAGTTCCAGCTCTATCCAGTTATCTCTCGCAGTCTCTCTCCATCTTCCTCCAAGTCCTTTAATGGTGTGATCGCCCTTAACTCTGCAGTAAATCTCTCCCCAATGGCTTATGGTTCAAATTAATGGCGCTGCCATAAGTGTTTGAATTTCATGAATTGTAATAATCCTTACATCACAAGACACATGAAGTCATGTCTCCCTCTCTACAGTGGAGATATGATACATTTTAGAGGGATGCACAAAGTGGTCCCCTGGTAGGGTAGTGATGTATTCTAATAGACTGTGCTGGCCAACCCCCGGGCGCAGATATTCATGATTCATATTTGAAGGCTGCAGAACATTTAAATGGGACATTAAGTGGCGAAGAAGATTAAAACACTGTTGGCTTTGTGGAACAACTGGGACATTCGTTGGTGGGGTTATGTCTTTTTTATTTTCTTTTTTTCTCTTTGCTTTTTCTAAGCTGCGAAAATATATCAAAGTTGAATTCTCTTCGCTTTTTATGTTAGGAAATATAAGTATTTATTTAATGCTACACAACTTTTGTCAAAAACTATAAAAATAAGAAGATTTTTCTAACCTTCCAGGTATTGGATTGTGCTTTTCCAGCGGTCAGCAGGAGATGCGCCGTCAAGTTCTTGTTGACGGTGTTGGAGAATGTCATGAATTTTGCTACACAGATAGATACAAGTATCTACACTGGCTGGTAATGATTGAAGTTTTTCGTCATTATGAAACATTTATCATACTAATCATACTGCTGAAGTCTAAAATGTGTTCAAAGTCCAAAGTAGTAGCTCATGTAGGCAGGTAGGACGAGGGTTAGGGTTTTTCTCAAATTTTAATGTTATTATTAAGAGCTCAATCTCTTTTTAAAATATATGTAAAAAGCGAAAAAATGAGCTCTTTGCCTAAACTTTTTGTTGTCATGGTGACATAAATTTTCAACGTAAAGTTTTAAAGTTGGGAACAACACAAACCTTGCTCGGTTGCTAGCTAGGCTGTTTTAGTGACTGTATTTAGAGATGGACTGATGGGATGTCAACAGTTGGTTTGTGAAGACGTCTCATGCGTGATGTCCATAATCATTTTTACATCTGACTGAGGACACTGCATGCTTATATGGTAGGGCAGTCACAGCCCAAATCTACTCTTTGTAAGTAGAGAAGTTGCCCCCTGCTGGGCATTTGAAAAATGCAAGTTTAGGTGTAGTAAAAACCAAAATACTTGTGCCTCTTATAACTTGCTGCTTACATAAACACTTTATTTTTGTACTTTAATTCAAATACAATTAAATACCAATTTTTTATATTGCATAGCTATGATAATTGTAAGATTCATGCAGGCATCTGTCATAACGATTTTTACAACTTTATTATGGTAGGTGCATGTTTTGCTTTTAAGACACTGAGCACTTGATTGTGTGCAACACAGTTGTATATGTGTGTGGTGGAGCAGGAGGACAGACTTGATGATCCCCTGTCTCCTGGTGACTGTGTGGAGCCAGCCAGCCGTGGCGAGGCTGCCATAACTACCAGTTGAGCTCTGTCAGGGAGATGACCCACTCTCTATTCAACAAGACCTGCCACAATGACAGACAGACGGACTGCGAGATAGGCAGGCATGAAGGCAAAACACACAGCATGTGAATATTTTAACTCTCGAGTGATTCTGAGAACTCGCCATCTCGCTCCAAACAGCAGAAAACAGGAAAAAGCTGTAGGTGTAATTGAACCACAACAGCACAGGTCAAGAGTCAATAGTCTTATTTGAGGGCTAACACCATTTAGCGCCAAGACTACACCAAGACTAATTTGAGACTATGTGTTATTGTGGCTTTAACTAAGTTTCTAACCTGATCTGTGCAGAGGTTCATTGTGCTTTTAAAAGAGACCTGCTGCCCTGCAAAAGGCCATCTAATGGTTTTTTCAAACCCACAGTATTACTTTAATGTACTGCAGATCAAAGGATAAAACATCCACTTCTGCAGATGATGGGAAAAAAGCTCAAGTACAGATAAGATTTTAGATTTTCTGCATAAGAAGTCCATTTGGGTTCTCACTGTTAGGAATGATTAGAGTCTCGCACACGATTAAAAGGCACTTAAGCAAAAATCATAGCACATTTAATATGTATTTTTACATGTTACCGCAATTTAAAAATCGCCATAGTTTGCACATAGTTAATGTATAGTTGTATATGTCTTTGGTGTGAAATGTGAAGAAAAAAAAACTCTTTTGTAGTGTAAAAATACTGTTTTAAAGACTAAACAACCCCATGTGATCGACATCATGGGGATCAAATTGGAACAAAGATTTTTTGTTTGACTTTCAGGCGTAAGTATAAATCTTAGTATTAGTATTTATGTGTTTTGAGGCACTATTTCTACACTACATGTGTGCGGGAATATGTGCATTAGCACGTTGGTGTTGTTGTTGATGTTTGTATGTGAGTAGTGAGGTCAGGACCTGGACTGGAGGCCCATCCCTGGAGAGCTCGCCTCCAGCATGGCCAACTAACACTACAAACAATTAAAAACCACTGCTGTCTCCCCCCAGGGCGATCGGCTTTATCCAGCTTGGGTCGGAGAAATAGCTGCTCTGCGCTGCACAAGATTCCCAACCAAACCCTTCGTATCTGCTCTATAACGATGCCGGGCAACACTGAAGATGGAGAGGCAGAATCGATACGGCTACAGCCTGTGGACCAGTGTGGAGACAGGGGGCTATTATTAGGACGTCCTTTCTTTACCACCTGAGCCACTTACACACTTGGGGTAGTCACACATATACACACACCCACACACACACATAAGCACACTTAACTCTTCCTCTGTTGCATGTAAGAGCAAATGACAATTCTCCAGTAATATTACTATAGACAGGCTTCATTTTGTAGCAGCAGTTCCAAATATTCCCATTCCAAAAACAAAAACATGCTCTCTGTCTGCTGCTTTGAATCCACTTGAATAGAAGTGAGACTTCTGCAAAATTAATCACAACTTTGAGAGCAAACAAATAATTCAGACTCATGGCCTTGCCTGATGCAATACAGACATATCAGCTTCACCGAGCAGGTCTTGTATCCAAAGTGAAGTCTGGTTGAATTAAAAGATTTGGTTTCATTAGTGAAGTGGACACAGTCAGCATAGCGGCCAGCCTGTAAGATAACCAGTCAGCCAACCAGTTATCTCCCTGGGCATATGCTGTGTCCACTGCTCCAGAGCCCCGCTGTCAAAGCCATTGTGAATCGTAATGATCACAGTGCATCTCAGCCGCTCGCAACACACACATAAGCACACACACACACGCACGCTCTCCAGTCTTTGCTCCAGGGGTCCTGACAAAACAGGAGACGGCAGGGACTCGTCAGAAGACAGCGCTGCCGGTGCGCTCCACCTGCTCACTGATTCTTACGCCTGGAGGAGCCTGAAGGCATTGCCATCGCACACCCTCCCTGTACATGGCACACACACTCACACAAATACACAAATCGATAGACAGACACAGATGCCAACACACTTATACATAGATCCACAACGCACATATACACCCAGCTTTTGATTACCTCCCACCTTTATTTCTTCTTAGCATCCTTTCCCTCGTGCCCCCCTCCAATCCGACCCTATCCATATCCTGTTGTTTGTCCTCCTCCCTCCCCCTCTACCTTACCCCTCACTGCAGAACGCATGTAACACACACACACACACAGACACACACGCACACACACACACCCTAACCTGTCAGGTAACATCAGAGAAGGGGAGAGTTGAAGAGACGTGACAGCATGCTGAAGGAATCGAGTGCCAGGAACACAGACCTCTCTCTGTTCACCTCTGCTGTGCTGGAACACAACGAGCTCCAGCCCCTCACCTTTGTTAAGGATCAGACCTGTTTGGAGAGTGCTGGAGAACCTCCAACAGTCAGA
The DNA here is from genome assembly GCA_015108515.1 of Hemichromis elongatus. NCBI lineage: Eukaryota > Metazoa > Chordata > Actinopteri > Cichliformes > Cichlidae > Hemichromis > Hemichromis elongatus. The sequence continues at coordinate 63,246 of VUQR01035510.1, forward strand.
GGAGCGAAGACACGCTGAGGAAAGGAGATATTAGAGAGGAAGTTGTTGAGAGGAAGTTCTGATAATCAATAGGCGCAGAGAGTGAGTTGGAGAAGAAGAAACAAAGGCAGAAAAAAGGAAAGAAAGCGTTAGATAGGGAGGGCCAACACATGCTGCCCGAAGGCCTTTTCACTATCCATCAAATTCAGCAAGTTGGCCTGAAAGCTTGCAGCTGCCATATGTGATGAACCATTCACACAGTGAAGTCCAACAAGTCAGCAACAACCCCTGCAGATGATTTGTTAGAACAAGAAAAAAAACATCCACTGTGAAAAACTTCAACACTGTTAAAAAGAGTAAAAGCTAATGAAGCTGCGCTTTACATTTCTTGGCTGATATTATGTTTTAATTTCAGGAAGTTGAGCATGAAACCTACATATATTTTCAGGTATCGCACGCATAGGATCAATGCAACCCTGCCATTGCATCAATATTATTATCCAATATTCAATAAACACACAGAAATAAATTTCAGCCACTGCTACGAGTGGCACCCAATATTTATATAGTCTTAGCATTCTGAGGCTCCAGCTAAAATACTGTTTGCAGTCTGGGGAGTTAAAAGGGGCTAATGGAACATCATAAAATGATCTCAGTTTTTCCAAAAAACCCCAAAAAACCCAAGTCAAACTGGCATGTAGGTTTTTTTTCATCAAACGCTATCTGTGTGACTGATATTTGCAGCTAATTAACAAAAAATACAGTAAATTGTATTTGTGTATTCCAAGGACTGATGTAAGTTCAAAAGTGCAAAGACAAGCATTGTATACTACAAAGTATTATATGAATATATTATTATTGTTACATATGCATTATATAAAAGGATGATTCTGTCCCTGTAATTGTTGAAGGTGAGCTTGTTTGGAGTTGTTCTATATATTACATATGAGGGTGAAATGTGATGAATTAGTATGAGTATTAGAATAAGTTGCAAAGATTGTAAATACTCGCATAAACAAGTATGACAATTTTGCACTTTAGTGAAAATATAAGATGTATATAAACACTTAGTAAGCCAATCAAGTGAAACCATTCTCTCAGACAAGTTTGACCTGAAGAGCAAAAAGTAACGGTCACGTTTGAATGCGTTTAGCACCGAGGATGCACAGCTCTGTGTGCACGAGTTAACGCATGCTCCGCTCGGCCCCAGAAAGCTGCAAGCAGATTCTTTTTCTCAGTACTGAGTCTTTCTTACATTGAAACAACATGTACACATAAACTAGACACAATGGTACAACACCTTACAATGCCCACACAACCAAAAGGATTACAAAGTTATCTTCTGCTTCTTTTAAGGATGCACATTTCACCAAACAACCACAGCTTTTGACACATAAAGTATAGTAAAGGATTTTAATGATCTATTTTGCACCTCTTTCCTCTTAAGTGTCCTACATTTTTATTGATGGGTTTAGCTTATTTATATCTCATTGATGCATAATTAAGTTGGCTAATTTTATGAATCCTGTAAATTACTTTAACAAAGTTATCTTGAATATTAGCCTTTTTCATCAAGTTTAGAGAGCAAAGAGCAAATAAATAAATATATAGAAAAGATTTTGATCTAGATTTAATCAGATTTTTTGTGGAAATCCTAAATTATCCAAAATTTTTACAAAAGTGAAATTCCTCTCTTTTGTTGCTGCTAGAAGTGTATTTGCCAGCAGGGGCGCTGTAAAGGGGTGGAAGGTTAGGATGATTCTAAGGGCCCAGGCTGAGGAAGGGCCCAGAAGACCAGATCCTTTTTTTTCTTATCGCTTTTCTCTTTTTAATATATACGTTGAATGTGCTAGGGCCCCTCTTACACATAGTGTATTTTGTCTATTTTGACCATATATTTAATAATATTTAACAAATAATGTATTACAATAATGTACTGTTTATGACACACCCCTCCCTTTCACAATGGTTCGTTCCACCCGTCCGTCCAAGCTACGGCCGCTAGCGTAGCGTCTCTTGCTATGATGCAGCTCAGACAGTGACAAACGCAGGCATGTCGCATCATACAGGGTATGTTTATTGGGTTAAAATTTATCTGTGAAAAATGTAGAGGGCCCAGAATTTTGGTGCCACCCCTGCCAATAGCTACTCATTACAACCAAGGTATGCAGAAGAGCATCTCTGAATATACAGTATGT
>VUQR01035511.1:0-10858 GCA_015108515.1 Hemichromis elongatus
ATTTTCTGAAGAAACTGCAGCGTGGATGCTCATAGCTGAACAATTTTAGGATCAAAGGAATTATATGTGTGCGCGATAAGCCGCGCACACATCCCGGAGCACGTGGGCTGGGATTGGCTGGCTGTTGCAGCAACCATCCAATCCCTGCCCTGAGTGACCCTCCCATTGAAATACATGGTAAAATTTTTGTCGAAAAAAAATGGAATAACTTAAAAAATATAAAAGTTAAAGACGAGAAAATTAGAAGCAGTCATGTCCAAAAGAAGAGGAATCCAACGGTGGTTGAACGGTCTCTCTACGTCGAATGGTGTCGGAGGAGATAGACGGTGAAAAATGTACGAAGATGAAATAAAAATAAAAATAATAATAGAACAATACTGTGGATGCTTAATGAGCATCCACACTAATAATAAAGATTAGAAGAACAATACTGTGGATGCTTTAATGAGCATCCACACTAATAAAAAAGAACAATACTGTGGATGCTTAATGAGCATCCACACTAATTACTGGATATAATTTCATAACACTGTAGTGGCAAGAAGGATATACATACTTTAATTTAAACGAAAAGGGTCATATTATGCTTTAGGCTCCAGATTTATATTCTTGGACTCTAATAAAGAAGCTCCACACATGATTCAAAGTTTAAAATAATACTTATTTATCTTATACTGGGCCTTAATGCAACCCTCTAGGTTATTCACTGTCTGAAACGGGCACATTTATCACCCTTCCCCCTCTTTTTAAACAGAAAGTTTGAACAGCAGGTGGCTGAAGCTTCTCTCTTCGCAGATGACCGTACTGGGGAAATCAGCTCCCAATGACGTTATATGGAGCCAATAGTAGTAACAGAGTCTGAAGCATGACAATGGGGTTTACTTTCATGTGCTAACCTCATTATTTGCCACTCTGGTGATGTTTAATTACTACTATTGTAATACTATAACTATGACAGAATAAAATAAAAAGCACAACAGGCCCCACTTTAAAGGTGTAATTTCACATACCATAAGATGAAAGAAAGACGAGTATCAGCACAGCAACAAAGCGCCAGAAAAAGGGCTGCATGTATCCCATCAGTCTCTTCAGAGAGGCCCCAGTCTCCTCTTTGGGCTTCTGAGATGGTGTCCTCTTGAAAAAAGATGAAATGTACTGGCCCCAGGAGATCAAAAGAGATGACACATACCGACTCCAGTAGAGCCAGGCCACTAGTGTCACGATATAACCCTGTAACACCTGCAGGACAAAGGACAGGTTTAATATAACAATTATATATTTGTTTATTCAGCTTAGATAAAATAAATCGGTTTTGGTTTCAGTTCTTGTTCCAGGCTGAGTATTGTTTATGCATTATTTTTATTTTTCCGCTCAAAAACAGTTAAATTACACTGGAAACACATTCAATGATCTGAGAGATCTACTACTAGATGTCTAATAAACAAATATTAAACAAAACAAGATTCACCTTTTCATTATATTAATGTGTAAATGCTGTTTTTTTTCTGCTGATCAGACTTAAGACATGTGAAAGAAACAATTTATGTGTATCCCATACATGTTGGCAGGAATCACAAAGTTAAGTGTTTTTTGTTATGAAACAAAAGAAGAAGAAATGAAGAACTGCAGGGTGGCTAGCAACAGTGGTACAACGGTTGACCACAAATAGCATTAACACAATGTAAAAAGATTCTAAGTAAAAATAGCATGAAAAATATAGATTATAGCTACATTAACACATACTTGTATTCATATTTCTTATTTCAGCTAAATGCTCCTGATATTTTCATTATCTAATATATTTGTTGTTACTGATACTGCAGTTTTAATTGGCTTTTACAACTTTCTGCTGCTGGAGAAGTTAGTGATAGAGAACAATAAAGTGAAACTCTTATAAGATTTGTGTGACACATTTTAAACTTCAAAGTAGTTAATAAGAATCCTGCAGTTCACAGATAGCTATATTAAAAAAAAAAAGAAGCACATTTCTTATCATGGTATGTCCCCTTAAAGTGCATTAGGTAATGGGTCATATTTTCCTTGTTGCAGCTCACCAAGGTTGCATATATTGTAGCATGGTAGGCAACCAAACACATACACTCACCCTTTCCCAGGAGTGCCATCCCCACAGTTCCTCCATGGTGGACTGCCCCAGCACCCAGAGAAGAGAAGCGTACACTGGGAAGTGGAAGCAAAGGACCCCTAAGCTCTGGAGCCCCTCGAAGCTTTTAGTCCATGGTAGGCTTCCAGGGTAGGTGAAGGCCAGGAAGGCAAGGAGCGAGGCTCTGGTCAGGGCTCCTCCCCATAGGGTGATGAAGGGATGGGAGAGCAGGAGAGGCGAGAGCTGGGCCAGGCGGATGGTGTGCACCACACACACATCAAGGCACACGCAAAGCACTGGGAAAAAGTAGCTCATCTTCTGCATTACAGACACACTCTGCAAAAACAAATGACAGACAGCTGAGTGTTAATATCAGCACAATATGCAAAAACATAAATTAAGGACGATCTATGTGTCACCAGTGGGAAAACTTTGACAAAATGTTTTGTATTTTTGAAGCAACTTTTTTCAACTTATACTGATATATTAAAGTTTTAACGCATCATGCACTAGTCTTCGTACACTAGAGTATTTCCCTTTTCGCCTGGAAGAGGGACATTACCTCTACATGTGGTGAGTGGGTGTGACTGATGGATCAAACATGATGCACATAAAAACGGACACCTGGTCACTCTACCTCCACACCAGGCCTATATTTTGCATGCCCTTCAAAGAAAATGGTCCTGTTTACTTTCACTTTACAGCCGATGGCATTTACTTTCATTTTCTCCTGCCCTGCCGATTTATTTGAAATGGCTCCGTGAATGAACCAAAAATCGCACACACAAAAACAATTATTGCAAATGTTCACACCTATTATCATAAACAGCAATGATAGTGTATAATATATGAGTTTACAGGGGATAGCAACTGTTACCATTACCCTTAAATCCAACCTACTTACTCAGTTTGCTTGCGACACGACCAAGTTGCTTCGACGAACGTCCCAAACCTTTGAAAAACGCGAATATAATCTGACCAAGTAAAAACGTTAATTTAATATCAACAAACACCGGACTGTTCAGTCACGAACCGACAACCAGTGACTGGCAAAACCGAAACCGAAACTAACTATTTATAGAGCCTTTAGAGTGGAAAGTCCCACATGCGTCCTCCTACCGAAGACCAAAGACAAACAAAACTTACCTTTATTTAAACCGTGACGCTTTTATTTCACCATTATTCCTGGGAAAACTTTTTTTTTGGAGAATAACGTTAGTGTGTGTAGTCCCTGCTGCCAACTACACTGCAAAGTTGATAGGATGTGCCTGATATGAAAATCAGTCCAACAGCGACCCCATGCGGCGAGGAGGTACAATTGCATGAGCTTTTTACTCTGTAGCGTCTCAAATGAACAACAGCGAGAATCACAGTAATTACATAAATCGCTTGGATATATATTTTTGTACTTTAATATATTTCTTCATTCATTAATTCATGTATTCTGGTCCCAGAAGCAATAGCAGACTAAATAGCTATGTTTATTGTTTTAGGGATGTAGTTTTAATACATATTGTCGATTTATTTTTATTGTTTTATACTGAGCAAATAATAGCCACATGAACCTCCTCCGAGGTCTTCCTCTTTTCATCCTGCCTTGCAGAGTTGCCTGGTTTGCCTGGCTTACAGTCACATATGCCTCTTGCCTGGTCTTGGACACTTAAACCCCCAACAGAAACTTTGATCTCTCTGACAGTTTCCTTCCTATCCCTTCTTTCCGGTTTGATGGTTGGAAAAAGCAAAGCTAAAAGTGTTCCTACTATTTTAGGAACCGTCTTTGTAAAACCCTGTAAATCAAAAAGCATGCGTTTGTTTTGCTGTTTATTTTGAAAAAGCAATTTTAAAAAAGTACATATTTAACCAACTTGTTACACTTCAGCACTTAATACACACAGGTTGCATTAAAAATAACCCGAGGTTAAGATTTAGAATTATAAACTAATTCAATCTGTATTCTGCATATACAATGTCAGCAGTTTACAACATACTTTTGGGATAATGATTTCTGTAAAATGTATGCAGTTTTACTGAGTTTAACTTTGGAGGAAATGAAGAGAAATTACCTAGTTATCATAACTGTAAATTAAATCCACAGTAATCTTTTCAAATGTAGCATGCTTTACTAAACGAAAAAATCAGTCCATCCATTAATTTTCTTCTGCTTATCCAGTTCAGGGTTGTGAACAAACTCCATGCAGGAAAGCTCCAGCTTTGTGGTGGATTTGAACCCAGGGTTTTCTTTCTGTGAGGCAATGGTGCAAACCACAGTTGAATCCTTATGTTGACCTATTAGACCAAATATTATTATTGCTGTCTTTTTTCATAGCAGTTTTCCATATATAAAAGCATATTTACATGCTGTTAGATATCACTCGTTTTAAATTCAGTGCACAATCAAATACATTTGTAACCACAGAACTGAATTATATAAATTATTCTTGCAGTCGGACTTGCATAGATGGCCTGCGTCAGAATACTATCAGAAGATCTTATGGGATTTGCAACAATAATATTCATTTTTGTTTCCATTTGGATTTAATGTGTAAGGCCTTACACACATGTGATCCATACATTTGTGAAGCTGAGCTTCTATCCCTGTTTTAAACTGTCACACCATAAAGTCACTTGTATGCACCCTGGGAAGCCCGGGTGCGCATGCTCAGACATGGCAGCTGCCTGTGAGAAGCCTCTCAGAGCCGACGGTTATGAACATTTAGCCCAATAAAAGTCAAGTTAACTGATTTGACTGCTGCGGAGTTTCGCTGTCAGAGCTGCGATGGAGTAAACAGTTGTCAGCGGAGACATTTGTGAGCTGGTCTGGATGGAAGCGACGGGTTTACGAGACGTTTTCAAATGTATAACGCTGTGTAAGTAAACACGAACAGAAATGTGTCGTTTTAAAGGTTTCAGCCTGCATGAAGCGTTAAGAGCTTAGCGAGACACACCGCGTTAGGAACAGCGTATCAGCCTGCTTTTTATCCGCGTCTCTCAGGCCCAGCAACGCCTACTTCTACGTAAGCTAAAACATCTGGATTTGGCCACATGGGTTTGTTGTGCACAGTAAACAGCTGCACCGACGGGGTATCAGGCTGCTTTTAGTGATGACTGAAGAGGGGATAGGAAGCCAGTTGGAGAAAATGCGATTTTAAAATCAAGAAAAATACAATACTAATTCTTTTTCACGTTTTAAGCCATTGCAGCAATGGAGGATATCGGTCTCCTTCCCAAACCCACCCACGAAACTCCAGTCCACAGACCCACCGTCCCTGAGACTCTTGAGCAGCATCACATCCCACCAGGTGGGTATATGAGCTCATGCAATGTTGAATGAAATGTGAAAAATATCAGGTATTCACTTGTCCTAACAAGCAGATGCAGACTTAACCAATAATTCACAAAATGTAACACAATCCCAGGCCGCTCTGGTCACCGCTAAAGACTTTAATGATATTATTGGCACATTTAAAGGGACTTGAAATAAGAAGTTTAGTGCTATTAGTTTATTTTTGTTTATCCAGGACAGTTACATTTCAAATATGAGTGCTGGGAAGTGAAAAGGGTTTGTATGCAACGTATGCCAAAGCCATACAAAGAGAAGAATTATCATTAGTACACAGTTTGTGTTACCAACATTTCATATTCAAATATTCCTGTGGAGAATGAGTGACTACTAACCAGTCACAGAATACACAAACGTACAAGATCAGGCACAGAAAAAATGTGTCTTTCACATGTTTAAATGATTATACTTATTTATAAGGGTCAAGCTGTCAGTGTCTATTTCATTACGGTTGATTAGTAGCTTCTGAGTATCTGGGGTTTCAGTTCTTTGTTTCTCATTTTTGTTACTATTCATTTTTTAGGGTTATTTTTGTATAGTCTTGTGTTTTTTACCTTTTGACTCATTGACTCGTCCCTATAGCTGTAGATCCAGCTGCCTCCTGGTGTTTGTCGCCCATGTGTTTACAATGTAGATGTGGACATGTCCTATTTTCTGTAACTTGTCTTGTGGATTCTGGACTGTTTATCACCTGGGAAATCAACATTAAAGCTGATTTTGAGTTTGGGTCTATGAATGACTCAATAATCCACAGAGCCATTGATATAAGCAAACATGGATTACATTTAAGAAAACAAAACTTCATACAAACAGATATTTACTGATCTCGAATGTGAGCTACAACAAAGTAAAATACGCTATTGATGTGTGCATAATTATGTGTGGAGACAGTGGGGAGAGTTACCGCTGAAAGAATTCTGGACAGTCAACTCATTGCTGCTTGTTATTATTATTGCTGCTCCCCTGCTGGCAACAAGATGCATGTGTGCTTCTCTACACAGACCAGCTGCATGTCGGTGATGCAAGCAGGAAATCTGACGTGGACAAAGATGGAGTGGTTAAAAAACTGTCCCACTCGATGACAATAGCTGAGCACCAGATGACATCCCAGTTTCCTGTACACCACCAAGCACCTGTGGGTCCTGACACTAGTAAGTACACATAAGGGTTAATGTACGTCCACCTTTACTTGGATGTACAAGTGTGCATACAAGTAACTGCTTGTGCTGCTGTTTGTGTGTCCATTGGTGCATCTCTAGTTTGAATGATTACCGTCCATGTGACTGACATGGATGTTTAGGCTGGTAGTAATAAATAGGGTTGGGTATCGTCACTGATTTCCAGAATCGATTCGATCCACGATTCCATTCCATTCGATTTGAATCGGGGACATTTTGCCTCAGATGTCAGAAATATTATAATTCTGATCACATATTAATATATTTCTGTATTTTTATATCTATAAAAAGAAAGCTGACTCAACTCTGACTTTATCAGAGCTGTGAGCATCACAGCAGATGCCTTTGTGTCAAAGTAACTGAGGATAAAACACAGAAAAACATGAAGGCGACTTTCCTGGCCCGGATCTATAGCAGATAACTTTAAAAATATTCTGCAGTAGATTAAAAACGAAAGAAAACCATTAGTCAACATATGAACATTACATGATGCTGCTGAAGTGAAGCAGAGCAAAGTTACAGAGGTTTTATTAGAGACACAGTTAAGTGTTTTTCAATTTTGCATAATTTTAAAAAGTTTACATTTGTTCAGTCGCCTTTTGAACAACAGAAATGAGGCTTTCTTTTCGGAAGTAAGTAAAAGGGAAACAAACAGCGTCCAGCTGCGCTGTAAACAACGGCAGACTTGTGCGTAATAAACACACGAATAATGCAGAAAACAGAAATTTTTAGATTGGAAACTGTTCTTGAAGCACACAGACAGAGGGCGCTGTGCCTAAAGTGTGATTTTATCGCGGTGGAAGCTAAGGGTCAGAGGGAACTCATGACGATGTTTATGTGAAGCCAAATGTGAAGCGTAGGTTGGATCTTCTTTTGCTGCTGGTTCATTCAATATTGTTTGGAGAGAGATCAAATCTACAGCTTCAGAATCTTGCGCAAAAAACACAAAGCGCGGACCCGCCGACGGATCATAATCAGGGAGCTGTCGTCTTTCAGCCCCGACCGTGTCCGTGCCGTCGGGTGAGAAAGCCGATCTCCCTGATTCTGATCCGTGTGGTTCGCGTTTTGTGTAACGTTGTTGTGCAGAATCGGTGTACCTGCTCTCATTTACTGTTTTAGCTTTGGTGGTTGTTAAAAATTTGTTAGGTTTAACCTGAGATGCTGGCGTTTCAGGCAAAATAAATTAATATTTAAAAATCGATTTGCGATTTTTATGAATTGATATCACGTTTTCCAAGCTGGAATCGATTTTAATCGATAGATCGATAATCAAAACCCACCCCTAGTAATAAAGTTTGTCCTTGTGTGATAGTGATACATGATGTCTGGTATTTGTGAATTTAACTGTAACAAAAACGAAAACAAAATCCAAACTTGTGCACCCAATTCTTGTTTTTTAAAGTTATAAAGATGTATTCAGTACAATCATTCACCCCTGGAAAAACAACGGTTCAAAGAAATCATTAAAAATTATGGATTAAATAGAAATATATTATGGATTGAGTTTTTGTTACCAAATATTACTGTAACACAAGGACATTTTTATTTATTATTAAAATTATTATGAATAAAAAGTTATTTTTGTGAACATTTAATCCAAATGCTTGACTGCTCGGACTATCAGAATAATAATAAGATCAATAAATATCTCTGATATTTCTGAGACAAGATTCTGAGCGTTAAACTTGAACTATTGTAATTTGAAGACATGATATTTTATACATTTTATACATGTTCAAGTTTATTTTTGTTATTTTTCTGCAGACATTAAAAAAAGCTGTAAAATGATGATATTCAGACACTGCTGAAATATTTATTTGGAAGTCTGAGACCTCCAGTGCTAGCAATGAAAAATAACAACAAAGATGCTTTTCTCTTTTGTTGATCTGTTTGTACAGCGCATCTTAATACGATTGGCCAAAATGGAAACGGCAATTTGGATAAAGCAGGCGCTGTCAGAAAAATAACCAAAGCCAAAGCTGCACATCCATTAAAGTGGGAGCAAAACAAGCAGAAACAGCTGAGGATGGAGGGAAAAACATATGTAAGCAAACGCAAGAAAGATGGTGAGATTGTAACCAAACACCCAAGAGCCATAGGACCAAGATGCACCTCAGATGCATGCAAAAAGGCGACAAATCGGCTATGTAGTGAAATTACTGAAGAAACAAGGAAAAAAGTGTTCAATGAATTTTGGCAGCACATGAACTGGGCTGAGAGAAAGCTCTATGTAGCAGGACAAGTCGACTGTGACCCCGTGGAACGATGTCGGGCTGCGGGGTTGCCTTCAAGGAGATCGGTGTCACTTCGTTATCATTTGATGGTGGATGGCAAACGGACACAAGTATGTAAGAACATGTTCCTGTCCACGCTTGGGATTGGAGAGTGGTCTGTGCTCAACTGGACATATAGAACAGCAGCAAAAAAGACTGAATCAAGCAAAAGCAAGTCAGAAAAAAGGCCAGCTGGGACTCAGCGCCCACAGCCGATCCCTGCCCCTCCGGCAGTCGGCAGTGCTGCATTAGTTACTCAAGGTGAGTGTTTATCAGTTACTTTATAAACTCGTAAGCCTGATTTACGTAACAGTTTTAGCAGAACCAATGAGGTATGTCTCAGTAATGATACGTGCATGGTAATAAGCGTCCCTGTTTTTACAGAACGTGTGAATGCAACTGACAAAGACAAAAACAGGCCACCAGAAACAGAGGGGGGAGTCCAAAAGAAATCCAGAGTTGCTAAGCCCCTAACATGGAAACAAAATCGGCAGAAGCAACTCAGGATGGAGGGAAAACCGTACACCAGCAAGAGAAAGAAAGATGGCGCCACTATCACTAAAGCTCAAAGGTCAATGGGGCCAAGATGCACATCCAGTGCCTGCAAAAGGGCATCGAACCGTTTTTGTGCTGACTTTAGTGACGAAATGCGGAGTGAGCTGTTCACTGCTTTCTGGCAGTGTATGAACTGGATACAGAGAAAGGTCTATGTGGCTGGGCTTGTGGACTGTGATCCGGTGGAAAGAACCCGCTCACCGTGGACTCAATCTAGAAGATCAGTCTCAATGAGATATCATTTGATGGCAGATGGCGATAAAAAGCAAGTTTGTAAAAAAATGTTCCTCTCCACTTTGGGGATTGGAGAGTGGTCAGTGCTTAACTGGGCCCAGAATGCCTCCCAGCTAGAGGAGAACAGTAAGAAGCAAATGCAGAGGAAATCCCGTAAAGCTTCAGAGCATATAGTCCTGAAGGAGTTTCTAGAGAGTTTGCCAAAAGTTATCTCTTACTGTGGTGGAACGTCCATCTCTAAGCCCTGTCTGGAGCCAGTCTTCTCAAACATGTCCGAGGTCTACAGGTACTACTACAGCCACTGCGTAGAGAAGAAGACAGCGCCGCTTTCACGCCAGGTTTTCTGTGCCGTGTTTAAAAAAATGAATTTAGGATTGTGTGACGCCAAAAAGGACCAATGTTGTTCTTTTGGTGCAACCGGAAACTTGTTTAATGAGCTTTGGGAGGAATACTGCTTGGAAAAAGGAGCTCCAGGGCAACAACCTGAAAGAGTCAGTGACCCGTAGACCAATGTTGGTGTTTGTTGCCATGTTAATACTAACTTTGTATTATACAACATTTGTTTGAGGCTTGATGGCAGCTCTTTCTTTTATATTTGTACTTCTTGAAGCAATGTAGTTGTCTTGATGTAGCTGAAACAATGTAAGCACTACGTTCATTTTGAGACCTCCGAGTGGTTCCTAACATGTTCTTTGGAGCATCATTTGGCAAAACACATCAAAACATGTACAAGAATTCACTGAAAGGTTTTCAACTGCTGCTCTATCATTTCAATGTGTATGATGTGAAAGGTCGAAGTCAACTCAAGTGTCAAAGTTGATATTTTCCTTTGTGAATTAAATGTGAACAACTACCAGAAACACTTTTCAGAGTCCTCTCAAAGGCACAGCAGTCACAATCAAGTTGTTAGGACTCAGCAGATGTGTGTGTATGTGTGAAATCATCAAATTCAAACCAAGCTGTCCCGTCACGCCCTGCAGCTTTTTGCACAATATGAAGTAACGGCTCTCCCGGCAGCTCCCTGAGTCACAGTAAGAATTACAAACACACACTTATGCACAAATACATGCACACATGGTTATCGCCCTTCCTTTCCTTCTCCACACAGAGGCAGGAAGTTGTCCAGATATCCGCAGGGCCATCTGAAAAAAAAAAAAAAAAGCGAGGGGAGAAAATT
>VUQR01035511.1:10878-26737 GCA_015108515.1 Hemichromis elongatus
CGAGTGAACAAAGTGGGCTGGGTGGTGGAGCTGGAAGGTGTTGGTGGCAGCGGTGATGGGGATTTGGTGACTTCACTCACACTTAACTGTTCATTGTGAGCAGCCGGGCTGCAGCTACGAAAGAGCCACAGAGTCTTTTATAGTACGTGAAATAGAGAGTCTCATCTGAGCTTTGGCACATCAGAAGCAGTTTGTAGTGGAGTAATACCACACAGCTGGACTGGAGGACGGCTTTTGGAGAAGAAGGGGCCAGCACCTGGTGACTGGGACGGCCTGAAGATGATAGCTCTGAGGACGTTTGTTCTTCTGGCACTGAGCTTGACATGTCAAGGTGAGTTACCCCCCGGCCCCCTCACCAATCAGAGAGATTCCTTTTTCTTTTGAACCTACATGAAACACAGCACCTGCTCAGTGAGTGACCAAACTGAACCCTGTGGCTGTACGCCATGAAAAGAAAGTTCATTCTGCAAGAAGAGTGGTTTAAAATGCATTCAGTTACAAGTGTATTTATATTTCTTTCAATGTGTAAAATATTTATAAGTTTACCAGTTTTACAAACTCAGTTGTGTCAAAATTTAATTTATAGTTATTCTGTTTTGTATAGGACAAAATGAAAAGTGTTTTTATTTTTATTATTATGTCAGCATTATATATATTTTTTAGTCGTTCCTTGTTCAGTTTTGTAAAATTACTTCTATCCAAAATACTCCCTTTGCTGGCCGAGTGAACATGTCTAATTACAGCTCTATTGTCTAAGCTTTTTTTTTTCTACCATGACTTTATGGTCCCACACACACCTGCCAAACCCATTGTCCAACTCCATCACATTCTTCATTGCCAGAGTAACAACCTTCGACCTTTATCAAGTTCCCGACCCACTCCATTTCCTGTTTCTATTCGTTTCTCCTGGAAACTTCCTGTTTGTGTCAGGCTCATTTCCTGTTCCCTTTAACAGTCCGAATCAGGAGCCACCTTTTATGGCTTGACCTGCATTGTTATGAAAAGCTGCTAATGGGTCTGAAACAATGAGTGGATTGAATTTCTGTGTGAGCTCGTCTGGAGATAAAAACAGTTAGAGAAAAACTGCTCATACAGTAATTTTATTCTCTGCAGCTCTGCATAATGTCTGGTTAGATAAGCTGAAATTTAGGACCTCTGACCTTTTTTACTGTCCCAGAAAACAGTAAATTGGAACAGCGTTGAAGTTTATTTACCTGTGACACATCTCACTGCTGATATAAGTCGCCTGCAGTTTAAAATACCCAAGTATTTCATTCATTGACAAAATATTCATTAAACAGTAGATCTACAAATACTACATCTGTAAATACTGTAAATTTAAGGAGGAATACTATATTTACACGGTGTGCTTTAGTGCAGTTTTTTTCTGTTATTGTTGTTTGTTTTTTTCTAATGTCTAATATGCATCTGTCTCCCCAGCTGCATCTGGTGATCCATGGGGCCACTGCCCGGTGATCCGAAAATGTAAGGAAAAGTTCGCAGATGGGTCGTGTAACAAAGAGTGTATGGACCCCGAGTGTCTTAGAGACGGCTTTGACTGCCTGAAGGAAAGGGTTCCCTGCAAGTAAAATACTTTCGTTCATTTCATTACAGAGCCCTTAAAAACATGTTTTAACTTAGTGATAAATGCAAACCAGATATAATTTTGACATATACTAACTTTTTTTTAACCATTTGTCATTGAAACGAAAAGGTAATAAGACAGTGACACAATAAACAGTCATAACAACTTATTTATGCACTGTTTTCTAATGCTTCTAATAATTATTGTATTAACTAACATGTTTTTGTTTTTGTTTTTTTAAAAATCAATATGCAAAAGAAACTGGGCCAAGAAATTCAAACACAATATAATGGAAGAGTAAACCATGTTGATTATTACTTTTAAAATAATTTCTGGAAGTTTAGTGTTTTAAAAAAACCACTATAATATGAACGATAATACTAAAGAGATACAGGCAACACAAAAGTATCTATAAAAGTGGAATAAATGAAAACATTAAGTCACCTTAACACATGTAGTCTGTTATTTGTTACTGTTCAGTACACCTTGAGTTGAGATTATTTCTTAGATCACCTATTCTTTTTTTTTTTTTCTTCTCCACTTCTCATCATGTCCCTCAGCCCAGGCCACATTCACTACTGCCGCGATCATTTTGCCAACTCACTCTGTGATCAGGGATGTGATAGTGCGCCCTGTGGGTGGGACAGCAGCGAGTGCTTCAAACACCAGAGCCCCGTGTGGGCCAAAGGCACCTTGATCCTACACACTAGAATCCCACATCAACGTGGCGCCTCCTTCAACAGCTCCGTGCTCTGGGCACTCAGCGTCCTCCTCCTGTCACCTCTCAAGCTGAGAGGCTCCGTGCCCCTCGCCACCACCAGGAATTTGTTTGACTTTAATGCTCAGGAGCTTGCCAACATGCTGGCGCAGGCGACACCAGCAGACTCAGATGGGTGGGTACTGAGAAAACAGTTTCTGGCGTTGTGATTAGGAGTTTCAAAAACAGTGCATGTTCTTTGTTTAACCTTTATTTAACGAGAGACATTTTGGCCTGGAAGCATAAAAGGTTTAAGACAAAGCAACACGATAATAAGTCTAAAAACAGGCAAATCAGCACCACCACAAGGAGTAGTGGCCCTGGTACGTCCTGTTGTAAATAAAATGTTGATATTTGGCACCAGAGTATCGATAACTATCAGAAAAGGAAGCAATATTGGTATTTTTCCCAAAATTAGCCTTGTCATATATATCCCTCAGTTTAAATTTGTCCTGCAGACCATTCCAAGAGGGTGAACCTGAAGAAATCGAGGCTTTACTTTATCTTGTGATTTCACATAACCATATTGGTGTAAAATAAGATTACACAGACACAAGGACATTTATTTAGGAATAACTGTGTAAAAACACAAAAATATACGAAAGAGCTTAGAGTTTAGAGTAGAATTAATGAATTAGCCGTTTGATTTCAGTTAGAGATTAGGCTGTGTTAGAGATGTAGAAAATAATATGTTTAAATTTATTTGCATTCAAAAAATAAAGTGTTAGATCTGAGCTAAACAGGGCAAAATAGATGCGGTTAGTCTTTTGGGTGATTTACAGTTATACTGTTTTCTAAACACAGGCACAGTCAGTTCATTTCAGTATAAAGGGCAAAAAATAAGACATGCTTGTTTTCTGCTTTAAATTTTGAGGCAGTTAGTAAATCAGTTCACATGCTTGATTTAAATAATCTCCTCCCTAAATTTCAAGCCTTGAGAAAATAACTCCTTAAAGTATATATACAACAGAGTAAGTCTGCTTTGCCACCTCTTAGACACAATCTTGTCACTACTCTCTTTGTAAATGCTGACATTATTTTTATGCTAAAAACAAGTTTGTGCTGGCACAGTGATATTTGAGGCAAATAGAGTGTAACTGGGAAACAAGATTCACAGCCATGTGAAATTCCCAATTCTCCATAACAGTTTTGGATCATTGTGTATTAACAGATTTAAGACAAAATAAAAGTGGGCCCAACATAAAACCTTGGGGAACTCCATTAATTACAATAAGCCAGTCGTAACTGAGCTGTGCAGCTAGATTTTTTTTTAAATTATCTTTGTTTTTCTTTTCAAAAGTGTATTTTGTTGAAACAGTGAAACTTTTTGCAAAGGTAATTTTACCCAACGTGAAATTACTTATAAAACAATTCTCAAAGATGACATGCGTGTTTTTTTCCAATCTTTTCTTCCGTTCTTTTTCCTAGCTCCCTCCTTTTCCTCCAAGTGGACAACAGGCCATGCTCCCGTTCACCCTCTACCTGTTTCCCTTATGCAACCGAGGCCGCAAATTTCCTGCGTGCTGTAAAGGAACTAAAACCTACCTCTTTCCCCAGCCTCTCAGAGCTGGAGGCTGTCATCAGCATTAGAGGTGTCCGAGAGGAAATAGGAAGCAGAGAGGAGGAAAAGGAAGTTGAAGGTAGGCTCACATGTCCTGTCTCCCACACACGCACATTTCCAGCTTTGAATATCATCCAAACAAAACATTATGAAACACCTTTCTGTTTCCAGTGTGTACATTTTGTGCAGATTTTCAGATTTGTTGATGCGTTTCATGTTTCAGATATAAATAGATATAAGCAAAATGACAATCAAAAAGATAAAAATGAATCTTTTTTAAGTGTTTTTTGTCTTTGTGCCTTCTTTGATTGTTCGAATTATTTCATTTAAAGAGCCGACTCCTGCATGGCTTTGGGCCGTAGTTGCCATAGCCATTGGGCTGCTGCTGCTGCTGCCTCTCGTGGTGATCCTTGTGGTGAGGAGGGTGAGGCAGCAGCGGGCAAAGAAGAACAGTACTGACAGGATGCAGCACCGATCAAAAGTCACCGACAGTGACAGCAAAGCTAAGGCCTGGATACAGCATGCTACACACCAAGAACAACGGGTCAGAACCAGCAGAGAGAAGGATAAGATCAGCTTGAAGAAAAAGAAAAAGGCCAAGGAAGCAGAAAAAAAGAGAAGGAGGGAACCGCTAGGGGAGGATGCCATGCGAATGCGGTGAGTGGAGCTCATTTGAGAGGATGTTTTGTCTGCCAATCTCCGGAATGATGTCAATGCATTCAATAGCCAGAGAGAGCTCATCCTGTATTATTATTACAAAGGCTGAATGTCAGTGGTTGGTGGAGAGTAAAACTAGACCATGTTGTTCTTGCAGGAATTGCCATAGGATTGCCGCTGCTGTTGCTTTATGTCTGGTGATGGTAGCTAAAAAAGTTAAAGCAGCAAGCAGAAGAGTAAACAGCTAGACCTTTATGGGCGGTTTCATTTTGAATAAAAGAGCTGTTAAAGGAGTCAGGAGTTTAGAAAAGAGCTGCCAGTTAAGTTTTGGTAACTTTTTATAAGATTTAATTAAAAAATATTGTCTGTTTGCGTCTGATATGTAAATAACAAATGTTTAAGAAAGTTTTGCTAAATATAGAAAAGAATTCATAGAATAAGACAACTGCTTTTTTAGTTAAAAAACATAATAGACACACACACACACATACACATGCAGAAACACCAGTCATTTATGCATGTATGCATGCACAAACGACGTTTTACAAAGAATTTTGTTCCCTGCAGAAAGTAAGTTTTGTCCATGGTGAACATCAATGCTTTAATGATTCCCGTCTATGACTAATCGTTTTAAGTGATTCAGTTGTGAAGGAAGTTAGTAGTTAGTTAGATCCATATATATTAAAATATTATCATTCTATATTAGGTAGTTTGAGGATTTCTGCTTTTCAGTCTACATAAACATTGTAAATGATGTAGAGAATTATAGAGGACACTTTTTTTTAAATATGAACATTTATATTCTCTACTTAAGTCTTGATTAATCTCAAAATACAATCAAAAGCTTAAGTGAAAGTGCATATAATAAATAACTGTACCCAGAGTTAACATACAGTACTGGCCTTATGGTGAAAACAGGAACAGTTAATATTTCTGGACCCCAGACATCCCAATAATGCCCACTTCACTTCTGCATGTGTGCCTTTGTTTCATATCAGCTGATCTTTACATAATATACTATTGTTTTTAACTGTGCTGAAAAATAAGAAAGTAAAAGAAAGGACATGAAAACACAGTGTGCCATGTGAAAACCACGCAGTGTGCCGTATCAAAACTGTGCTTTGGTTTTCAGGCCTCTTAAGAGGGACCAGGATATAGGAAGCGACACAGACTTCACCCAGAGTTCAATGGAGGACCTCAGTGTGAGATGCTCCAGACGTCAGGAGGATGCCTCCATCTGTGACCACAGGACCCAGGAGCAGAAACACTACCGTGCTGGAGCCTCTCAGCCCCGGAGAGCTATACAGTGTAAGGAAGCATCAGTGATTTTTCTCAGTTGCTTTACTATCTGGCTTCTATGTACCACAAATTCTATTGGTGTAAAGACTCTGCCAGATACTGTAATTAAATCTATCACTAATCTATTAGTAGTCACAAAATGCTGGTTTCTAATTGACCTCAGCAGCAGAAAAGATGACTGCTATGATTCAAAGAGCAAATCTGTGTTTCCAGTTTCTCCATAATGTTTTTCATTTGATATTTTTGCATTTGATATTGGTAGTTGCTCAGAGTAAAATATTTTAAGGCATAAACTTGGGAGCTTTATGCTATTTTTGATGCAGATGATTATTAAAAATAATAATTAGTTGCACCTATAGGCTGAAAATTTCACCAAAGATGTCACACACACAAAGCTGAAATTGAAACTGTATTTACTACCAGACCCTGTCAGACCCACTTTATTCAGTATCTGCAGTAAGTCACAGCTAAACTCACTGACTATAACATGAATAAAGTGATTTAATAAAGTTTTAAGTAAAGCAGGATTCATACTAACACACAAAATTGCGTTTTGAGACATAAAATGTTCCATGACAATTATACATTTCCTGCTTTTGTAATGTCCTTAACCCTGAAATTTTGCTTGCTTTCCCTTAGCTCCACCTAGAGGTTGGGAAAGGAATGCCATGCCTCCTCCTCTGCTCAGTCCTCCCCAGCAGGTCTGTTTCACTATGTCCATGTTTTGAGGAGCCACCATAGGCAGGAATTTAAACTGTTTTTGTCCCTGTGACTGCAGAGAGAGATTCTGATGGTGTATTTGGTTTCATTTTTTACTTAAAAATGTGTTTTTTATATATATAGGCAAAACTTAAACTTAAAACAGGCATTATGACAGAGTTTGTATTGATTACGTGTCTCATCATCGTGGTTTGGTTGTGTTGGCAGTCTGCAGAGTGGTGCGGCCCAGATGGGTCTGTGGTTCTGATCCGAGCAGTGCGTAGTGGGCTGGACAGAGTGGTCTTGGAGCTTCTGCGAGCAGGAGTGCCAGTCAACAATACGGATCATACTGGTAATGCTTCCTAGTCCCAGTTACTAGGTGGCTTAATTAGTTCTTATCATTGAAAACGTGGCTCAACACCAAACCTAACAAACCTAAAATAGAAATTCAATCTAAATGTTTATTTCTTTAATCTTTTGGTTTAAGAATAAGATGTAACAATGAACAAAATCCAAGCCATTCCAGCACACACAGACAGCATGGTCAAAATGACAAATATTAAAGCTAATCCTTCTAAAACTCTTTATGTTTATAAACAAAAACAATGAAAGGTTAAAACGCACCTGGTAGATAACGGCTCCTGAACAGGTGTGTCTTTGAATTTTGAAGGCATTACAGCCGTTACCTTTTGGGCTGTCTCTCCAAACCAGAACTGTAGACTTCCTGTTAGTTCACGTCATGGGATCACCATAGTTCACTTGTTCAGAGTCGAACCACCAAATAACATTGCTTAGAGCAGCGGTTCTCAAATTTCTTCTGCCATGCCTCACTTTAAAAGCCAACGTTCATTCCCCACATCTCATATCGATTTTTACTTAAACAAACTGGCAGAACCATCCTCAGAGATATAGTCAAACATAAGTTATCTTTAGGCAAAGGCAAAGTTAAAGTTCTGAGGTCTGTTATAGAAATAAACCTAATGAGTTTATTTTTAACAAGAGCTTCCTTTGAACAGGATGAAGCCAATGAAAGAAGCAGGGCCCATCTCCCATGACATGGCTAGTGTGTAACAGCAGACAGATAACACACAATGTAAATGTTAAACACCTGCCCAGTGGCGAGCCAGCAGTTACAGGCCAAAATCTCTGACCAAGAGAAAGATGGAAAAATGTACAAAGAGAGAGACAAGACATGCAGTAGTGTTGTATCAATGCATAGTGGCTGAAAGAGAGGAAAGTGGAGGAGAGCTGCTAGCGCAGTATGAGCTGTAGGCTCAGCATTCTGAGCCTGTAGCAGAATAACTTAAAGGGAGGATGTCTGCCTCCTGAACCCAGACATGTACAGCTCATGAGTAAGTGATTTTTTTCTGATACCTGTGCACGGAGGGGTTGAGTAACTTGTAACTTACCCCATCTCTCTCACGTCCTCTTTTTGTGTCCCTCCTGTCCTGTCCTCTGCTGTCTGTGACCTCCATCACTTCCTCTCTCTCCTTCTCCAGCTCCCCTGCTGCCCTCCTCTGATTCAGAACAAAGTTAATGTCCTCTAGTACTTAAACCCAAGTCGATGGACATATTAGCTTTGGTGTTCATCCTTCTTTGTTTTGCTTTTACTTTCTTTTGGGCCTCTGTGTGTGTGTGTGTCTCTCTCTCTCTCCCTCTCTCTCCTTCTGCAGCCCTTATTCTTCCACCTTTATATCCCATTATCTCTTTTCCAGTTTGGCTGAGGCAGGTCATCCCCTGCCTTCATCCCTCTCCTCATCCTCTGGGCTCGTTGTGTAATAGTTGTTCACTGGCTGACTTACTCCCTCCCTTCTTCCCCTCTCAACCTCCCCCTCCACTCACACTGTCTCTCTCAGGGAGATCAGCCCTGCACTGGGCATGCGCAGTAAACCACCTCTCCCTAGCAAGAACCCTCATTCGCTATGGTGCTGCTGTGGACCTACAAGACAATAAGGTAGGCTCTTTTGGGTTTTCTCTTGTCTTTAGTGAAGACTTTCAATCCTGACATTTACTCAGTATTAGTATATCTGAATTGCAAATAGAAGTAACATTTATGTTTGAATTTCTGAAGTGCTGACAGTACTGCATGAAGTGCAGTAAAAATGCTCATAAATATAAGTAATGTGTGGTTTTCCTGATTATTTCTTTGTCAGGGCGAGACAGCACTCTTCCTCTCTGCCCTCCATGGCTGCTATGACACTGCCAGACTTCTTCTTCTTCATGGCGCTAACCTTGAGCTGCACGACCGAAGGGGACGCCGGCCAATTGACGTGGCCAGAGAGGGAATGCGTCACCAAGTGCTGGAACTCCTGTTGGCTCATGAGATCCAGAGAGGACCCATCCCTGTGGACACGGGAAGCGACATGATGTGGGAAGAGCGCACTCTGATGTACTCACCATGGGTCGGATCACAAGGCCTGCCTGGAAGAAGTGCCTCCTTCTCTGGTATCATAGGGCATCGGGATATGAGCCCACCAGTACAAAAGTAAGATTTCATAATTATAAGGCAGATCAAAGTATAGATTTCTTTACCAGCCTTAAAGCTAAATCAACAGGTTTAGCTAGATAGATGGATGGATAAATACTTTATTGGCTCTAAAAGGGAAATTATTGTGTTATAACGACAGGGTAATCAATTCGAGTCAGTTTTAGTTATATAGCACCAAATCATAACAGCAGTCACCTCAGGGCACTTTATACTGTAAGGTAGAGACCCTGTAATAATAGAGAGAACACACCAACACTCAAACGACCCCCTTTCAGCAAGCACTTGGCAACAGCGGGAATAAAAAGCTACCTTTTAACAAATATTCCCACATGCACATAGTAAGGGCCTTGTAATGTGAGATATGTCATAAAATAAAATGGTGAATAATGATTGCAAAGGAAATAAAAAGAAATGTGAATATCTTTTACAGTTATAGTGGAACTTCTTTAGGGATTCATTCAATGATATGCTGAAGTATTTTTAGTATATTTTTCATCCAAGATATTGATAACATAGACTGTACATAAAATATGGCCACTATGCCTCAGTGCGTCAGTGTTTTGGTTGTTGCCATCTTTGGTTTTTTTGGAGTAAGAAATGACAACAGGGGTGAAATGCTAAGTTATCAGCTAATACTTGCTAGCTTGGTTAGCCAGGTGTATCTGCGGAGCGCATGTGTATGTATAAGTTATTTGCACCAACAGAGACACCTATAAATTAGCACTGAGTAACATACTGATAATATGCAGCTGTTTCAGTCACCAAAACTGGAGCATTAATGTATAAATCAAGATTTTATTTTTGTAAAAACTTAAACTTTAACAAGTGAAACATTATTTTATGTAACTAATGAATTTGCAGAACAAAAAATGAAGATGTAGACATTCAGTTGGACATAAGCCTTATTTCAGGCATTTAAACCAAAAAAATGAGGAAGTCTTTGATGTCCATACCCAGGACTGCAAAAATACCAGTCATTTCCAGGTTTAAGGATTTATTCTCGTAGACCTCTATTAGTTTTTTTTGTTTGTTTGTTTTTTATGCTGTATAATGTTAAGATGACCTTCTTGTCTTGCCAGTGATTGGTCCATGGGCCGAGTGCAGTACCCTCCTCCTCAGAACTGGCGACCCCAGCTGAACCAGTCAGCAACGGCTCTCGTTCCTCCACGGGTCATGGGCCGCTCCCCTCGGCCAATCAGCACCTTACAAGAGGTAACATCAGAAGACGAGGACCGTGACAGGCATCATGAAGTCCCCAGAGCTGCCACGCCTCACTTCCTGTCCCCCCAGCCTGCCCCTCGGCAGCGTTCCTTCTCCTGCACCCAGCACACACTGCAGCGCCGCTCCAGCGCCCACCAGCCAGAGCCCAATTACCTTATAGTGTCAGACAGAGCACCTAATGAGCCAGTAGAGAGAGTAGTTGTTTCCCCTCCCACCGATGCTGCCACCCCACCAGAACACCACCCAACTGCAAATAGTGACAGTGTTATTAGAGTAGAGCAAGCAGCAGTGAGTTCAGCAAACTCGGAGCAGAAATCCAGAAGTGAGAGAGTAAACAACATGACTGACTCCACACAAACAGCCCTGTAGGAAAAAATGAAATTCAGCTTCCTTAAGAGGCAGCCAGCTTTAAGGCTTTGTCATTAGGCTCAAAGCTAAAGGCCCAAATCTGGACTGTAATTATTTTGATCCAGTGTTTCTTTGCCCATCATTTCTTTAAGGGGTTGCTGTCAAACTAATAGACAGCAGCATAGAGAGATATTCCTTCCTTTATTACCTCGTTTTTTTTTATTATTTTTAACTCAGCCTCATGTAAATAATGGTTTTCTTGTTTTATTAAGATTGAGGGATACTGTTGTACATTTTCTCTTATATGGCATGTTCAGATTTGTAAATAATAAAATTTAATGTCTAAGATAAATTCTAGTCAAATATGAAACCGCTTGTATTCTGTTCATCACTACACATGCATAGCTGCACAGAGATGCCAGGGATGCATGCAATAAAATGACTTTTCATGCACATATCATGGATTTTTTTTTCTAATTAATTTACATACACAGTCAGCACATTCTTAAGTTATCATAAGTTCTTTGGTGCCTTTAAAGCTGAAAAACTATCATATTTTCACGATCACTCACGATCATCAAACAGTAATGATAAAACCAAAGTCTGTTTAGAAGCAAGTCCTGTAACTGTGCAGCTACATTCAAATGGCTATTGTTACTCACTTAAAAATAACTGAAATCTAAAATAACTTTAATTGAAATGAAACTGCGTGCATAGACTCAGCAATAAAATAACATTAAAACTGCTTAAAATATTTGCCGACTTTGTTCCAAAATAAAACTTTAAAACGTCCATCGTCACCCCTACCCACTGCCAGAATCACTATAATTGTAAAATAGAATAAAAACACAATCTCTTTTAATGACGCACGTTTTTAATAACAGTCAGATTCTGCTGTTTTAACTGCAGAAACGAATGAAGATGAAATGTCCGAGGTTTTCACTGTGCGCACTCAGTGATGCGTAAAACACAGGCCTTACTCTGGTGACGAAGTCCAAAGCCAGCAGAAACGTCCTGCAGATATTCTGGTCTCATATTTTTTAAGTTAAATTATTATCAGATGCGGACTTCATGTATTTATTAGTGTGGATGCTCATTAAGCATCCACAGTATTGTTCTTCTTTTCTTTATTATTATTTTTATATCTTCCGTACGTTTTTCGCCACCGTTCGACGTAGAGAGACCGTTCAACCACCGTTGGATTCCTCTTCTTTTGGACATGACTGCTTCTACTTTTCTCGTCTTTAACTTTTATATTTCTTAAGTTATTCCATTTTTTCCAACAAAAATTTTACCATGTATTTCAATGGGAGGGTCACACGTGCTCCAGGATGCGGGCGGGGCTTAGCACCGGAAGTCCTTTGATCTTAAAATCGTTCAGCTATGAGCATCCACGCTGCAGTTTCTTCAGAAAATGCATTATCTAGTTAATTATTAGTGTGGATGCTCATTAAGCATCCACAGTATTGTTCTTCTTTTCTTTAGTATTATTCCGGTTTGTTCCGTACGTTTTTCGCCGTCTATCTCCTCCGACACCGTTCAACCACCGTGAGATTCCTCTTCTTTTGGACATGACTGCTTCTACTTTTCTCGTCTTTAACTTTTATATTTTTTGAGTTATTCCACTTTTTTCAACAAAAAATTTACCATGTATTTTAATCGGAGGGTCATTCAGGGCTTGGATTGGCTGGTCGCTTCAGCAGTCACCCAATTCCAGCGCACGTGCTCCGGGATGTGGGCGGGGCTTAGCGCCGGAAATCCTTTGATCTTGAAATCATTCACATTCAACAATATTTTTCATTTCAGCTCAAAACATTCAACTATAAGCATCCACACTACAGTTTCTTCAGAAAATGCATTCTCTAGTTGTTGTTGTTGTTGTCTCAGTTTCCGTTGTTAGGCTGCATTTGCTGACAAAAATCATCATAAAAAACAGACATGAGGCACAATCTTAAAATGAGAACATCAGGCAAAATTGTGGCAGACGTACATGTGATAAACTTTTTAATTTTTAAATCAAAATTTATCGATGAATCTAAACTGGTTTTCTCCTGATAGCCACTGAAATTACGCTGAAAGTCCGGATGTGTTCACAGCAAACATTCTAGGCTTACTGTCCATAAAACGACCACAGGTAGGAACTAAAACAAAAATATGACGATGAAATAATTATATGCCAATAAATCAGCTTAGGGCTGCAAAAGTTGAAAATAATATAATCTGTTTAATTTTAGTATCATTATTATTATTATTGTTATGTTAAAAATGAAAACTAAGAGTTTTCATTTATCGGCACAAGCTAAAGCGTGTCTGTAACACACCTGCCTACGCCAACCTGGTTTTGAGAAGGTTTATGAATATGGCATGTCTAGCGTCTTTAATCAGCATGTTTCACTCCCAAATCAACCTGTAATTAAAGAAAGAAAACCTTTGAATGACCGTGAAGTGGTGGCATGATGAAACTGTTCACTAGCTTAAGCTTGAACTTTTACTATTCTGAACACAAAAAAAAAAATGCTTTCTTTTAGATGGTGTGTATCGCTCTCAGTTTGTTTTCCACTTTTTCTTCTTTTTTTAAATCAATGCCTTTCTTCAGATGAAGAGGTGTATTTGTGGGAAGACTGAATTAGGCGACGTCCACACTAGTCCGGAGTTGCACTGACAGCTAAGTGTTGAAATTGATACATCCCGAAAAATAGCACAAGGTGTGCAAGTCATTTACACTTCTGCAGTTGGGTTCCCAGGCGCATTCGCCAACTGCAGAGGTGTAAATGACTTGCATGATAAAAGTATCGTCCAGTGGCGAAAGCAGGTCTGGGAACAAGTGGAATTAAATGTAATCAGTGAGCGTTAAAGCACCTTTACGCAAAATGTAGTATTATTTCTGCACTAAGTTACACGACAGGCACAACATAAAATTCTATAGTCAGTTAAATTAATGTAAGTTTATTGTTTTCTTGCTATAAAAGTAAATTATTGGATTGATTTATTTTTCTTTGTTTATTTCTTTGTGTTATCAGAGCTCAGATTTATGTGGTCATCCCAAAAAGCTGTCTACCGGAAGCCGGTAGCTCATCTACTACTAGCAAATATACTCATACATCCTATTACTAATATACACCAGGGTACATCAACATATATTTTTTACGTTGGATGTATTTGGTACCAATATTTTTTCTTTTTATTGATAGTGAGTCTTAGAGCTGCTTAAAGCAAATGTTCCAGTCTTTTCCAAACCATGTGACACTAAATCCCTTTAATTTGGTGGATGCACACTTGTCGTGTCACACAGCACTGAGCAGACAAATGTTGGAAAAGTGTGACAGTGGGAAACTGCTTCCTGCAGCTCTTTCTGGCCGTGGGAATGTGGAGCAGCAGGCTCAAACTTCTCTTTATTACCTGTTAAGATTGATACTTCATTTACAAAGTGTGCTTGGAGGAAAGGTGGTTGTTGGATTCCCACGCACAGCACACGTTAGAGGTTGTCACAAGATCCCCCAAAAGGTTCTCATTTTTGTGATCATGTAACCAAACTCAACAATTTAAAGAGTTGCGCGTAAAAATACGGATTTTAGCGTCACGGTTTCTTTTGAAGATCCCTTTGCAGACCCCTTATAGCAATGCAGAACTCCAGACTAAAAATTTGTATTAACATCAAATCCATTTTAGGTTATCTAACAACAGATAAAAGCTAACGTTGATTGAGTTTAGCGGGATATGTAATGAATATTCACACTTTCATCGCCATAGTTTAGCGTGGGATACCCTCACCAAACTCTCTCTCATGGGAATCGAACAGCAGAATAGTTTCTCACTTTATTACCTGTTAAAACTAATACATCCTAAAGAAGAGTCTTTGGGGGGAGAGGTGGAAAACATGTCCCCGTGGGTAGACCATTCTAAAATTACATATTCACATTAAACACACAAACAGGACTGTTACCTTTTGATAGTAGGCTCCTTTGTCGAAAGTGTTCAAGGACGCGCCTATAATTGTTTTGCGCATTCCCTCAAATTCAGAATAGACTTTCCTGACTCTTAGACGGCGAAATGTGTTTTGCAAAAACGTGTTGTTGTTATACAGTCGTTATTAAAAGACAAATGTATACCGCAATGAAAATAGAAATGTTATTGAAAAAAATTATAGGAACGACATGAGACTTTTCCTTGCTCACTGCTAAAAACTTCTACATTTGAAAGATTTCTAGATTTGAAAGATGTCTCGGCTTTGTCTCTATTACCATTAACCCCAGAACCTGTTGCCTCACACAGGTTCCAGGACACATCTCATTTCTCTATCCACGATAATGGCCTAAAAGGTCTGAGTGATTTACCTGAGCTTCACGCTGTGTGGGCGGATCTTTGTCACACGCGGAGCGGCTGATAACACATTTCAAAGGCTCGTGCCTCTCCCACTTGTATGGACAGCTGCACGCGCCAGAGGATTAGGGAAAACTGCAAGCGACGCGCCGTTCAGTCTGCATGCGTCTCCTAAACTCCTGTTACAAATGTGTTAAAAGTAAAGCATTTAAATGAAATTCGAAGCCTTAATATAATTAAATATGTGCATAAATATTTATATTTGTTACATCTCATGGGCTTCTGAAAACCCTTTATGACTGACAAAATGTCTATTTTCAAAGTGACAAAGACTCAGTGATAAACGTGCGGGCATGTGTTTCTGTTATAGTGACTAAATATTAAAAAAAAAAAAAAGTTTGTATCTGTAGATTTAAAGGAACATGAATTGAAACTGACGAGTCAACTTTGACAGCATGAAGACCGTTTGGTTTTTTGAAGTTGTTCCCTGGCCATGTAACTGCATTAATTTAAAGATCTTTTCATATCTTGGAAAGATTATTCCTTTCTGTAGCCGATTTGCACCATTGTCGGTGGAAAATACGCGTGCGAACGTGGGAAATGTCTCCTCTCCTTTTCAGAGTTGTGTTAGTTTTAACAGGTAGCTGTAAATGAAGCGCTTTCCCACGAGAAATATCTCGTTTCTTTTTAGGCTGCTTTCTCTGTACAAATTAAAGAATTTTCTGTATATTGCCTCGGCGAAAAATCTGAAAATCTTTCTCATTCTATAACTGATCGTTTTTTATTCATCTTAAAATAGTTCTGAAGTGAAAACAAAGATCATAAACTGGTTATACCACACTGTCGCTTCTAGCTTGCCATGAATAAACTTTTTTTTATTTTGAATTTGAAGGCACGCGTCAGCTCTGCACGCGCAATACTACC
>VUQR01035511.1:30812-41884 GCA_015108515.1 Hemichromis elongatus
GAATAAAAATTTAAAAAAAAATTTTTTTTTTTTTTTTTTTTTTGCAGACTATAACATCAGAAAATGCATATGCTCACACTGAGCTCCGATGTTGCGTGTGATCGCCTGAGCAAACTCTTTCTCGTGGGAATCGAGCAGTAGAACAATTTCACACTTTATTACCTGTTAAAATCGATACGTCGTAATTAGTGTCTAGAAGGAAAGGTGGAAATCATGAGTTTCCCATGAGCAGGGCTCCTAAAAATTATGCATTCACAGCTGGATTGACACACAGACGTCTGACCACGTTTTTCTCATGCCTTTAAAGCTGCGGAAAACATAGTTTGAGCACAGCTGCCACCATTCTGTACCGAGGGAATGATTTTTAAAATATGAAGCGTTTCGAGTAAAGAGAAAAAAGTCAGACTACTACTGAAAGCTTCTATCCTTGAATGATTTTTTTTTAATTCTATATTTCTCGTTTTTTGGGGCTACATAAACATTTTCTCCCTGGCAGCGCTGACTGAGCACCGAGAACCTGTCGCCGAGGACACATCTCATTTCTCCTTCCATCGTGGTCACCTGGATGTTTACAGCCATTTGTCTGATCTCACGCTGTTTGGGCGGATGTTGGTCACACGTGTAAATAACCCTCACACCAGCTGATAACGCCTTTCACAGGCGCGTGCAGCTCACGTTTGTTACAGCAGCTGCACGCGCCGGAGGATTAATGATGGACTCCCACAGCGGCGCCTTTCAGTCTGTATTCATCTTCAGATTGTTGGTGAAATCCCCTCACAAAAGATGATCTGGAGTAGAGAATGATTCAAATGTATTGATTATGCATAGCTATTATATCCCATATCAGTGACCAGTGGTGGTGAAAGTCACGCTGCCTTTTGGTGATTGTGGTCCTGACTTAAACGCAAATCGAGTAACTCTTTGAACGGTTTGTTGTTTTTATAATTGGATTTCATATTTATTTGATGATATTTCCATTTTACTGACACTGTTACTGTCAAAAAACAAAACAAAAACAAAACTCTTTTTTTGTATAATTAGAAATAAGCTCATTGATCATGTGATTAAAATACTTGCTTGTGATGTGATATCATTTTCTCAAAAATTCAAAAACAACATAAAACTAGGGTTTTTTATTGCAGATTGTAAAACATTTTGATCTTTTTACAGTAAGCAGCCAATGTGGCTACCTGGTATGTTGGGAAAAAAAACAAACAGTTTATTTAAACTGTAAAACACCTCTAATTTTGGATCATCAGTCTAATTAATGCTCAGACGTACAGGCTTATTTATCACCAGGACCAACCAGCTAGTAAACCAGCCCAAACATACACCAGAGTCAACAAGGATTCCTGCAGATGGTTGAACTCACACAGAGCCCAGATCTGTGCATCATGTCGGAGTCAGCCTAAAAATGCATTAAGAGACAGATAACTGCCTTTAAAAAACGGCCTGTTTGAAAAACAAAACAAAGTGAGACTCACTCCAACAAACCAAACCAATTCAGTTTGTTGACTATTTTTTAACAGGTTCAGTGATCATTCTTCATTACTTTGTGCTTCACAGCACAGCTCTAAGACCAGAACAACACACAGTACAGGCTGCAAACGTAGCTGTTGCAGTAATAATAGTAAGTAATAGTAATAGTAAGAACTGTATGGAAACTAGTCAGCTACTGCAGTGTTGGGCTAAATAAACTGCAGATATAGCGGGACCTTCAAGTGAAAACTCAGAAATCCTTCCTCTTGCTTTTTTTTATTTTATATTGTCGATCAATAAATTAACTATTTTATGTTATTTTTTTTTAAATCCTTTCATGATACATTTATAAGAGAAACATCGCTGTGTAATTTTAGAGTTGTTTGTCTTACCTTTAGATTGAGTGGTGGTCTCTGACAACGTCTTCACCATGTCAGTCCTGATCACGACCATCAGAACCTCCTTGGTCAGCTCCAAAATTTCAGGCTGTAGAACTGCACAATCAGATCCACTAACTCATGTGTTGTATGAAAATACTCAGGTGGTAGCATGGGAAATGTGGGAGACCCTTCTGGAAGCAGGTTAACTGGAGGAAGTGACTGGATTTCTTCTGATCCTTTTCACTCAAGCCTCTCAGTGTGTCAGGGTGCTGGGTTTTTGACCCAGCGTTTTGTGTACAGCATCGTGTTTATTGTTATATGCTGAGTTGATGTTTAATTTCTCCTTAGTTGTCCTTATTGGTATGTAGGTTTCACTCTCAGGATTTCTAGATCTAGGTTTATGTTCTATGTCATTCCCTTGGTGGGTTCCTGGTTCATGTCCCTGAGTTTGTGTTTGTGAAATTCCTGTTTTACTTTGAAGGTCCGTGTCTGTCATCACTGTGTTAGCTTGTGTCTTCCTGTCGTCTCGTGAATTGGAATCAGCTGTGCTCCCCTCTTGTGTGTCATTACCCGATTACCTTGCCTGTGTGTATATATAGTGGGTGTCGGTGTGTGCTCGTTGTCGGCTCGTCTGTTTAACTCCATGTAAGTGTGTCCTGCGTCGCTCTGATCTCCATCCATGTTCATTCAGGCTTATTACGGTTTCGGGTTAGTTCTTTAGTTCTACCCAGTTTAGGTTTTGGTCAGCTCCCTTTCCTCCTTTGCCTGTTTTTGTCACGTTGCCACTTTGTAAATAAACGTCACTCATATCATCAGTCTTTGCCTGCATCTTGGGTCCTTTATCCACTACACCTCAGGGCTCGCTCCGGCAGCCGTGACACAGTGTTTACAAGAGAATCTGTTTCATTGCTCATATAGTTGTATCCTCAAAAATTGAAATGTAAAGCAAACGTGTAAATTCACAGCTGGGAAAGTTAATTTTTTTCTTCAATGTACTCTCTTTTGTTTTCAGAATAGTACAAAATATTTGAAAACATCGTGTATAAAGTATATCCCAATGATCACTCAGCATTAGTATTCATTATGTCCACTTTGTTTTCTTTACAAACATCTGTATATTTGTATTACTTCAATAACATGAACGGCAATAAAACAATAATCCCCTTCTCTGCTTATCTAAACATGAACTATTCTTGTTTCTGTAAATTTGCCCCAATGTAGCCTTTTAATCTATTTAAAACTGAGATGGGACCGTTTTCTGTAAAGATGATCTGTTGGTTTTGCCGTTGGATGCTGACAACTTTTGCACCAGTTAATTAATTTTTTGTTCAAGTTCTTAAAAGCCTCCCAGACCCGCACCAGAGCAGCTGTCAAACAGAACAACACAGCAAAAAAGACAACAGAGTGTTAGCTTTGTAACAGGAAAAGTGATTTTGTAAAAGCTGAACGATACACATTAGATGTCATCTATGAAATTTCACTTTTGTTCTCTTCCTAAAAAGTGTTGCATCTATTTTTCAGTCATTTACTTTTAACATTCAGTCATTAAAATATATTTTGGATGACAGATGACGTGTTTGTTTTCTTTACGTTATATGTAATATTGTGCATAAAGTGAAATAAGAGTTTATGAATCCAATGTTTTCTGGCTCCCACAGGTTGGCTGTGTGTCAATATGGCATACATATTACAAACAATCGAACAATCGATTACAGAGACTCCTGAGCTTAACTCGTTATGTGTGTAAAGCACACACGATCTCCTACAGGCTGGGAGGACTGAAGAAGCGCTCGAGTCACGGGGAAAGCAATAGTGCAGGGTTTGCCAGGCCAAGTGTCATCGCTGAGACAAATGTTGGATAAGTGTGTTCTATGAGGCTCGATCCTCAATTTAATATACCTGTTAGAACTAATACATCACTTACAAAGTGTGCTTAAAGGAGCAGTGACTCTTGTGTCCCCACGAACTGCACGCATTTGAGAGTCCTGAAATCCCAGTAATGCGACAAGTTGCGCATAAAAAGTGGATTTTACGCATGTCTCAGTTCTATGCAAAAAATCTTTAACATTTGAATCTAGTTGAAAATGATATTGAAAATGATGAACTTAGAAGTTCAGATATTTTGGATTTCCTGGGGACATTAAAAATTCTGTCACTTCTGCTCTCGAGAACCTGCTGCATAAAGACGCCTCTGACAAGCGCGTCCTTTTCCCACTTTAGGTTAGTGAAGGGTACAATTGGCGCGCTTTTCGTCTTCAGGTTCTCCTTGAAATGTGTGTGTGTGTTTTTTAAAGGACGCCGAGAAATACAGGTAGTAGCATTAATTAAAATATTTTAAGATGCAAATTTTGACCCTTGTGACTTTGTGACTCGCTTCATTTGTAATTCCCTTTGGAACTACGAGCGCTTTTGAAAGACAGGAAGTGGGAAGTGTGCATGGATCCAATCTTCCTCTCTTCTCAGTTAAAGGTTCTGATGACCTCTGTAGCTCTGTCCATGGTGCTGATATAAGCTATCGGTGACTAGTTTGCTTTCTTACACACACACTTGTCATATATTTGATAACGCATGTTCAGTGGAATTTTAACAAAATAACCCACATTTCTGTTTTGTGACGCAAAACAATTATAAATTTAAAAGGAGACGGGGTCTACGGTCGCGTTGAATGCCGAATTTTTGTAATATTTATCTCTGTAAAGTAAGTCAACAGTAACCCTTTATTCGATTCATTTAATTAAATCATTTATTAATGTTATGACGCGTGCGGCTGCCGTTAAAAGTGTGAAAGACACGTGCATATAAAGTAACACATTGGAAGTATTTTATTTTATTTTCAGTGTTCTTTGAGGTAAATCCCAACATTCACGATTTTCTGCAGCCTGTCCTGGTAGATGCCATTCATAAGAATTATTTGTGTAGAAAAAGAATGACATGACGCATAAAATGCCTTTCACGTGAGCGAGCACAAAGCCTGAAGCAGAAGAAGTTAACCTCCGATGTGATAGCCATCTCTGTCATACCCATCTCTGACTGAAGTTGTAGGTTCTGTCGACATTGCTAATGAAAGAAAAACAACTGTGCTGATCTTCTATTATACGCAAAAAACTGTATTAAGTATGTGTCACAGTGAGAGTGAACAGTCGACTTATTTGTGTGTAAATGAAGTATAAATACATAGAGTGCGAAATATCGCTTTCACCGCTCCATCTTTACGGGAGAGGGTTCGGTGAGGGGATCCCACGCTAAATCAGCGATGAAAGTGTGAAAGTGCGCACATGCATTCCACATCCAGCCACAAGAAGCTTGAGCTTTGGTTCTGTGTTAGATAATCCACTAGGAATTTCATTTTATTTCACACTTTAGTCTGGATTATCAAAACGCGATGTTTAATTCATTGTATGATGATTTTCAAAAGACGGGTAATTAAGTAAAGATTGAGCCTGTTGCTCCACATCCACACGACCAGAGAAGAGCTGGAGCACTCTCCCACTGTCACACAGTTACCCAACATTTGTCTGCACGACCCTGTGTGTTTACAGGGACAAACGCAGATCTACTAGACTTCGTTTATTTATTGTGACGGGGTTTGAAAAACTCAGCACCATTTGCTTTAAAAACCTTAAAACCTTTAAAGACTAAGCTCTATTTCTAAATACAAGCAGCGATAAGAAAAGCACGCAGATTTGACTAAAATCACTTTTACAACGACGTAAAATATTGCTTCTCGAATTTGAGTTACTTTACACAAAATTCATCGCAAATAAATAAATGCAGTGTAAATAAATTAATTTCTAAAGTTTACATATACCTGGTGAAGTATTTGCACTTCTCACAACCGGATGTTGCTACAGCTGGTCACAAACCAGGAAAAGAACCCGCAGATCCTATTGGTGAATCGCGGTCAGGAGGCGGGACTTGTGCAGGATTCGGGAAAAGGTATTATGTGTCCTGTAGTCGGTGTGAATGTTTTAAAGAACTTAAGTATCAGCAAATAAAACATACGCGCCGTTGTTACACACACTGCATTGTGACTGTGCGCAGTGACGTGAGCGTTCATGTGAGGAGTGAAGAGGCTGGAGAAAGGGTTCGTGTGGAGACGCTATTTCAGAGCGGAGGCAATAACAAACTTTTAGACGTCACTAGTTTGAGGACGTTGTTAAAAAGCCAGCGGCTGTTTCCTAAACCTGTCCCCCGTTTCATAGCTTCGAATTTAAATAATCAAGTCGTAAAACAACGGGAGCGAAAGCGAGTGAGCTTTATTTCCGCGTTTAAAGTCAACTTAATGTACCGCCGGTGTTTGTCTGTATACGAGCTATCATCCAATCTTTCTGCAGCAGGTTTTTGTTCTAAAAATGAACATTTTAATATTCCTAAAGGTCATTTAGTAGCAGGCTGCTGAAACGTGAGGTGGTTTGAAATTCATCTAAACTATTTTAAAATGGCTCGATAGCAGAGGCAGGGTGCCATCTTTAGCCTTATGATTGTTTATCGTGATTTAATGTCATTGTAACACTGTTCATGACTTTTTTTAATAGTTTGAATTATATTTGATTAAACTCGTAACATGGCCAAGCACAACACGCGAAAAACTACCTTTTTTCACCTCAATCACACACATAGTGGAGGTCAGACAGTTTGATCGTGGAGTTCAGCATCATAAATAACTGAAGGAAAGTATGAATCCAAACATTTTGTTTGTAGATTCTTCCTCCTGCAGTGGTTTGTATATTCCAGCTATTCCTTTTTTATACTTTTTTATACTGAGGCTAGACCTCTGCATTTTCATAAGAACGGGTTTCCTTTGTGCGGAAAGAACACTTCAGGAGACCCAGATTTAAGTTTTATCACTTGGCTTGCTTGATAGGAGAGGACAGCTAAGGAATAAAATAGAGATTGATGTTTGAGTATGTTTTATCATAGTTTGGTGTTTAGTGTGCAATGGTGTCAGCTGACCTTCCCTGACACTATTCTATGAACTGCTACCATGATTACCACGGTCATTTATTTAATTTTTCCTCAACAGAACAGATTGTAATTAACAGGATGATAATTTATTTTTTCTCCCATTACTGTTGCTGTTAGCTACGATGTGCACAAAAAGTTATATTTATATTTATTACATTAATTCTCATGAGGCATCCTTTCCCAAATAGCGTCGTTTGTACTGTACTTTGTAGTTTGTCCACTTAAATTCTCTGTGTTTCAAAAAGGACAAGAAGCTTGCAGAAGCTCTGAGATCAGCGTTGTGCACCTATGATGGTACTTTCTTACATCCACACAAATGTTTCTTTCTTTTAATAATTTTATAAATATTTATTTGTATATTTATGTGGTGTTACACAATGAAAAATCCGCACTTATTTAATTGATTGTCTTCTGCAGCAGGATTCCAGCAAATGGACTAAACTTGACCCTGGGGTGACCTCTACAGATGCAGACAAGGCTCAGACTTACAGGTCAAGTTAGCATTAATGTTAATTCTACATTTTACATAAAATAACATGTTAAAAATGACGCTATGTTCCTTTATATTTTTTTAACTTTAGCCTTCAGTGTGAAGCAGGAGACTTTGAATGCAGTGTCTCTGGCTTGCGCTGGGCCTGTAAGGAAAAGATCAGCTTCCAGTACCACTTTTGCTCTTGGGGAGGACACATGGAGAGGGTGGAAAGCAGACAATACATGCCTGCAGGTCCCGTAATTGATGTTGCAGTCACTGCGGGGCAGTTAAGTGAAATGCATCTGCCACACTGGATCTGTATAGGTAAGAGAACATGAAGTAGTTACTAATATTGTAAAAACCTTTTACATTTCTGATCCAAACTTTAGTCTCCCTGTTTGTGTTTTCTGTGTATTTTTCTGCAGATGACATCCCCGACAAATTTGCAGTCCTGCATCTAGATGACTGCGGAGATTTTGTAGAGAAAGTGTGTGAGGTCACAGCATCACATGTGAAGTTAAACGAGTTAACTTTCTTTCCGAAAGCAGTCGTGATGAAGATGGGCCCGCCTGTTAAAATCAGCTGTAACGTGTTGCTATACTACAAACCCAGCACCCCATTCCTCAAACTCCATGTCTATGTGATTCCAAATGATCCTGCTCTACAACGGGTAACTGAATCTGCATCTGTCACAGAAAAACTAACACAGACTCAGACTGGCCCCAGTAGAGTAGTAGTCGTATGCTGTAGTTGAATGATGGCCATAACTTGCAGTGCTGAAAAGTAGGGACAATGCAGAATATCCATTCTTTCTAATTACTATAAAGGGAAGACTACTCTCGTCAGATTGTATAAAAATCTATAGGAAAATTGCGATGGTCGTTCAGGGACTACACAAACTATGGAAGGTGGCCATCTTACTTACATGGTCTGTTTTATTAGACGACAGATGTTAAAACTTCGAGAATAGTATTTCATAATATAGGTATTTTAAGATAATTAAAACTTTTTTTAAAGGGACAAAAGTGAATATCATGAGAAGGAGGTCATTTTACTTTAAAATACATTTGTGAAGCTGGCTGTAATCACTGGTTTTGGTAACCCATGAATTAATGATTTATGTGAATGCAGTCGCAGTGACTGAAAATGGATAATCTTCATGTAACAGTCTTGAGATCTGTCTGGCAGATAATGTTACATTATTCCGACTTAAGTAAAATATGATCTCACTGATTTATAGCCACAGCAGGTAATATTATAATGAAAAGATGGTGATGATTAGGTAAAACTGAACTGATTTTTTTTTTTTTTCACAGAAAGTGGACAAGGAAGAGCTGTGTTATGGATATGAAAAAATTACCAAACCACGTCCAGATGAGTACCTCCAAATGCATCGTGGTTTCTCCCTCATAGCCGACACAGACTCAGCAGAAATTCAACCAAAGGTGCGTTTTTTACACTCTGTCAGCGACTACGGTGCTTTAGGACCAGAACATTTTTACGAGGGGTTGTAGATAGTGTGACCGGTATGTGTGGGAATCACACGTGGACTAGAAGGGCACTGTTCTGGCTGATTCAGACCAATCCTACGGTGCCAATGTTTAAACAGTTTAAACAATATTGGTTTACAATACCAGTACTTAGTACCATACTACTACTACTACTATTTTTATTAGCATGTAGTGATGCAGAACAGTAATCTCTATAAACAGATGAATGCATTTGGAAACACTGGCCTGTGGGCAAGAGAAAGGAAGATTTCTGGTTTTCATTTATAGTCCACTAATAGTTCTTTTGATCGGTTACTGATTGATAGAGCAGGATTTACATTTGCTGGAATGCAATCTGGAAACCATTGGCTGTCACTCAAAGATGGTTTAGCTTTTTATTTGCCTTGTTAAACGTCTCCATCCCTAAATAAAAAACCTGTTGACACGATTGAAATACTGGCCTGAGAATCCACTGTGTGGACCAGAAAGAAGAGCTGAAAAGTTGGTGACTTTCAACAGAAGCTTAGTCGTCAGACTTGCTGATTTCCAGGTTAAGTGACAGAGCAGCTGCACATTCAGTTAACTCTTTTCAGTCTTTTATTTGTAATCCTGAATTTTTTTTTCTTTTTTTGCTTATGATTGAACTGGACTAACTCCCTTCTCTTCTCTGTTATATTCTTAACTAGAAAATAACCCTCAGATATGATGGCCAGGACCCAAACTTCTATGAAGTGTATGTTAAAAATCCCAAAGGATGCTTAGATCTAAAACTTCAGTATGCTTTATCAAAAAAATATGAACCAGTGTATGAACCAGTCTGGACCTGTAAACTCCAAAAAGGTCAGTAACTGAAATCAAAGAAATCCCGTCCCATTTTTCCCTAATGCCCACTCAAAGAGTTGGATACAGTTTTTTTTCCTATATACTATTGTCAGAAAGTATGATATTCTCAAACAATTTTAAATATAATTTTACTTAAAGATGGAGATGATAGCCTTGATTTTCTTAAATAGATTTTTTTTTAACTCACCCAATTCTCTCACCAAAACTTTCAGGGTGATTTTTATTTGGCTAGAGCCATTTAAATTTTGCACACATGTTGTTTATTTCTTCAAAGAGTACATATCACATTTAACTATTAAATCTAATACTTCATATAGCACGTAGCTTTTTGTATAAAACCTGTAAAATAACATTTACAGTTTCGATTTTTATTTGCTTTCAGATGACCATCCAAAGTCTGGTTATGGGGAAGGTGAGATCCAAACATGTTTTTCTACTCTATCAAGTAGAGAAGTGTTCAGTGTTGTGTTCTTGTTATTAACGTTTTGCATCTACAACAATGCATGTAATGCAGTTTCACTTATAAACGGTTGATTTTAGAAACCCATCTGAAATGATAAATGTAGACTTTTAGGCAATAAGTGATTCAAAGACAGAAATGTTGTAAGGGGATAAGGGGGAGCAAGTTGAGGACAGATTTGAAAAAAGATGATGTTTCAGACATTTTGGGGGTAAAACTATTAGATTTTTCTACTTACTCATAACAAGTATGAAGTCATTTTATATTTTCTGCACAGGTCCAAGATCCTCGAGGGGAATAACTGGTGTCACTACTGTTGGTAAGTTCACAAATACCATACCATAC
This sequence comes from Hemichromis elongatus, assembly GCA_015108515.1. NCBI lineage: Eukaryota > Metazoa > Chordata > Actinopteri > Cichliformes > Cichlidae > Hemichromis > Hemichromis elongatus. The sequence continues at coordinate 41,247 of VUQR01035511.1, forward strand.
CACACCGTACCGTACCACACCATACCACACCGTACAATACCGTACTGTACTGTACCGTACCACACCATACCGTACAATACCATACCATACCTGGATTTGAGTCTTTTAATGGTGAGTATCTGTTGAAACAGAGTCTGATTCATATATCAACCTGGAGTATCAGCAGGCGATGTGAATATTTGTAATAAAAAAGAATTGTTCAGACAACCTTGAAACAAATAATTTTTCATTAGGTTTTATTCTTAACTTATGATACATGAATGATTTAACACAGACTGTAAAGATAAAAGAAAACCTACAAGTTTAATTCTTAAAATCTGCTGCAGTGATTTTTTTATATTTTAATTATTAATTTGTAAAGCAGCTTTCTGAGTGGCTGGCACTTTGAAAGTGATTTCAGTATGAGACTGTTGTGATTTTCTATTTTATATTTTCCCACCAGCCTGCTCAAACATTTGTTTGCATTCAAACACGGTGTTGCAGGCCCTGTGCAGTAAAATGATCTGCATCTATTCTGCTCTAATACCAATCCTTTAAAATGCTTCAGCCTGGCGGCAAATCTCAACTTCACACCCACACAGATGAATTAGGAAAATACACCCCCCCCCCCCCCCCCCCCCCCCCCCCCCAAACACCAA
>VUQR01035512.1:11718-25801 GCA_015108515.1 Hemichromis elongatus
ATGGAAACAGAATCTGTAGTTGAATTCCACAATGTCACAATTCTCACATTCAGTCTGAGTCCAGCTATGCCCTCGCCCAGATTCACAAATGCATAAATTGCTTGTGCTATAAGCTTTTAAAATGCACAGCAGTCTTCTGATTTAACTGCTGAATTGGGTCAGAGGTTGGGTGAAGTTATTTGGAAGTAAAGGATCTGTAGCTGTCTTTTACACAGCCTGGGATTTCATAAGAGGAACAGTTCTAATATGTAACCCAAATTATTGGCCAGCGTGAGCAGAAATTATGCTTTTCTTGAAGAATATCTGTTCCATATCCTGACACGAGCAACTGTGCCTTGTGCCCTTAATTATTTTAACTGAAAAATATTTGTTGTATGACTGTTTCATTTTATTATCAGCTTAACATACAACCAATATTACCTAAAGGTTTTTGAAATAGTTCCACAAAGAAGAATTTTCTTTTGCTTTACTGCTTATTCTGCAAGCTTTTAGAATGTGTGGGAAGCAGAGCATTGAACATTTATATACAAAAATACCATGCATGCATGCTTTCATTTAGAATGTTGTCCCTGAGTGCGTCTGTGCTTTGACCTACTTTGAAGACTCCATTGTTCGGTCGTTAACGTGGAAGGTTTATACAGGTTTATCCAGTGTGGGACAAATTAAAAAGGCCCCCTTCATCATCCACACTTACTGTCAGTAAAATCAAGCATCAGTGAAGGGAACTGAACAAAATACATCAACACAAGGTCCACATGCCTTCAGATGGAATATTATACATGCTGCTGCATTTAGCTTCTCAGGCTATATTGGTATATATTATAAAAAATTAGCTGGAACAGCATCCAGCCTATAATCCTAAGTTGGATAAGCAGTTAATAAAATGGTTGGACTATCTTTTTGATTCATTCTTTTATGCCTCAAAATTTAATCAGATACTTCAAGATAATTTGCAGCAGTGATATTTCTGATGATAGAGGAAAAAAGTACTGAACAGCGCCTTTTTTTTTGTTGTTTTTTTATATCAGTCAGTGCAGCTGGCAACCGGCAGCACTTACTAGTCTGAACAATATGAAAGCCATTGTCTGTCCTTTATTTTCAAAGAGCTCCTGTCGTTCATGACAGACCTAATTCAAACTGTGAGTCAATTACCACAAGGCACTGGCAGCAGCATCAACAGGCGCCAGTATACCCGCTGTAATGGTTGCTTTGCTCACCACTTCAACCTTGTTTCATAGTCACTTGTATTTATACCTGCTAGTAAGGCGCAGGAAGCTGCTATGGTACTCTCCTGAACAATAGGTGTCGCCACTGAGATAATATCGCAACACAAGTGCTGGTATAGGAGAAGTAGTCAAAACCAAAGCTACACTTTGTTGAGTGTTTTTTGCAAAGTTTTCAAACTGTTACATTATCTCCATTTGTCTGTCTGTATGTCTCTGATATCATAAAAATTGTGGTAAAAACTGGCATGATCGTACATTCATGTCTTCAACCTAGCTGTGGCAGCCATAGTGCAATGCACCAGGTTACAAAAATCGAGAGGTGCGTAATGGCCCCATTATATGGTAGTAGTAGAACAAAAGTAGCCTAGGTTGTGTTTTCCCCAGAAATTTTAAATAAAAATATAACTGCTTCACAGTTCAACAATAACTAAATTAAGTAACTCCTTGGGAGAAGTCACAATATTGTCACATCATAAAACTGAGAAATATTTACTGCCTGTGATTTTGTAACTTGGGTTGAACTTTTTAACTAGTTGCTTACAGCTCTGCTTTTCTGTCATGTAACCAAATCTGTACTCTCCATCCACCCTTTGCTTTTCCTGCCATATGGAGTCATTTTCAAAGCATTGTGCTTTGTTGGAGGATCAGGAAGTTGTTCCCTTTTTACTACGTTGTTATTGGAGACTGAAACAGAGTTCTCACTCTTAGATATAGCTAGGCTCGTGTCATTGTTGAGTACTATAGAACATAACACATTGTTATATGATTGATATGACTTTTATGTCATGGAAAATTTTAAATGATAGCAGCCAGTATGATATTGCACACCCCTACTTTTGCTTCTTACTGACCATCTTTACCCACAATTCTGTTATAAAAGTGTAATGTTGTAAGTCCATGCCCAAAAAAAAGGATGCTGTATGAAAAGTGTTGCTGGGGAAAAAGATAGGGATTTAAGTTTAAAAAAATTTCTATGAAAACATTTCTATTAAAAAAGATGGTTTAAACAATTTGCAAAACATTACATTCTATTTAGGGGGTATTCAATATAATGATGTATATTGGATGACGATATAAAAATGTCTATCATTTCATATTACACTATCGTTTGTTTCATGGTGTCACAAAATAAACTGTTTATGGCAATGTTTTTTCATCATTTTTATGGTCACTGTAGTGGCTATATTCATTTCTGAAAGTTCAATCTTTCTCTTATATTTAAAGTGACCTCACTACAGACGGACAAGCTACTGTTTTTGCGCGTTGTTGTTGACAAAAACGATTGTAAACAAAGTGCGTGGCTCTGCCGTCCGCTTTATTTTCCACTAAACCTTTCACAATAAAGCTGAAGATCATGTTGAGATTTTTCAAAATAAACTGAAATGATGACAAACAGAAAGACCAGTCAAAACAAATTTAGGATCTTATTTCTAAACGAGGCATGTAGCTTGGACATGGTTTGGTTATAAAAAGTCTGACCAGAAAACGGTACTATGCAAATTATGCAGGGAACCGGTCCCCACCTCAGACTCAAACACGGCAAACCTCGTCAACCACCTACACAAGAATCACGTGAAAGAGTATGGAGAGAGTTTACGGATGAGAAGCAAAAAAGGGCCGTGAGGGGCTCAAAATAAACCTTAGACTCAAATGTTAGAACAGGCTTTTCCCCGCAGCACGCTGTGTAATAAATACTCAATGCATCTGTTAAAACACTCGACTTCAGGTACACGACGTCCAGCTGAAAACACTTCACACAAGTTGCCTGAGGCTACGTCCACACTAATGCGTTTTCGTTTGAAAACGCATCTTTTTTTCTCCGTTTTGCCCTCTGTCCACACTAAGACGGAGGGAAAACGGAGCGTTTTTGGAAACGGTCTCCAAAATGCATCAATCTGTAAACGCAGCGTTTTCGCGTAGTGTGGACGGCCAAAACAGAGCTTTTTTTAACGATGACGTATGTTAGTCACATGATGCAGTCATGTGACCACTTTAACCAAGATGGTCAGACGGCATCGTACCGCAGTTGTTTTGTTGTTTTGTTTGCTCAGTTTCAGTTTAGTTTCAGTCAATACGTTTTTAGTGGCCGTGTTGAAGATTAACATGTACTCATTTGTGACTCGGAGCAACAGCTCCACCTCATTATCATTCCATTTGACACATTCGGTGCTTTGTCTCGCCATTTCGCTGCTCATTTTAAAGAGCCATAAAGTAAACAAACAACACATGGAAATTACGCAGGTCGTCTCATCTAACATTTCACGCATGCGCGGTACTGGACGCGCAAAGGTGTGAAAAACGACTTAAAACGATAGTGTGGACGGGGATCGTTTTTCCACGAAAGCTCCGTTTTCCAAAAGATCCGGACTAGTGTGGACGTAGCCTGAGATTCACGGAATTTACAGAAAATGTTACATTTTGTGATACCTATCGCTGTTGGGACGATAAATGTCACCCATCGCCCATATTGGACTTAAAATTATTGGTTGGAAGATTTTCACATATCGCCCAACTCTATTATATACATACAGTGTTATCAATTCTTATTATTTTAGCAACAAATCCCATGGTAAAGTTTTTATTTTTTGATTTCCTAAAAAAAAATATGTGTTGTCTGCATTGGACTCTTTATTCACATTTACATATGAATTGTTACATGCAGACAATTTAGAGCAGGGGTGCTCCTCGAGAGCTACCATCCTGCAGCTTTTAGATGCATCCCTGCTCCAACACAGCTGAATCAAATGGTTTGATTACCTCTTCAGCATGCCATTGTGTTTGGCAAAGGCCTGATAACAAGCCATTCATTTGATTCAGGTGTGTCGGAACAAGGATGCTTCTAAAAGCTGCAGGATGGTAGCTCTCGAGGACTGGGATTGAGCACCCCTGATTTGGAGGTTAACATTGCAAGTCAAAAATTTCAGTACTTTTATCACTTAAGAGCATAAAGACTTACGTTTTTACCCTTTGCATTGCTGCATGTATATGACTTTTCCCGCTGCCAGTTTTTTCTATTGCAACGGCATCGGAGTGATGTGTCAGTATTTGCTTCCAGCCTTTAAAAAAAGATCCTTCACTAATATATGTGTCAAAGTGTGTATTTTTTCTACTGCTTCATGCCTTGGGTAGTAATATGCAGATGGCATACCAAGAGGATAGAATTTTTTTTGTCCCTGTGGGGAGTGTTTGTTTTATTGCAGCCTGCTTTCTTTGCTTTTTCTGTTGTGTGACTTCTTTTTATCAGAGCTTCTGTCTCTGAACTGAAAATGGCATAACTCACCTCATCACCCCAGTCTCTCTTTGTTCCTCTTTGTGTCCATCTGTTTCTTTGTATTCCTTTGAACTCTGCCTGTGGTCTCATTGTGTTCTTTTAAAACTGAGAACTCAGCATCATACCATAAAATTTTATTTTGGGTCCCCAGCCTCTATTTTTTTTTTTTAATCTAATCTGTTATGCAATTTTCAGAACAATTTTGTTCTTCAGCAACTTTGGCTGTTGGCTGTCTTCTATCATAATTACATCATACGTTCACTTAAAATAAAGACCCAAAAAAGTAATAACAGGTTATATTAACTTGGTGAGTTAAGGCAACTGTGTCTTTGGTGGTTAGTTTCAAGTACTATATTTATACAATTAAATAGATAAGAATAGTTCATTTTCTAGCTTTGCTTAGGACATGAATTGAAGCAGATGATTCATTGCTCAGTACAAAGTAACTCCTGTATGTGGATCCTGGTAATTATTTTGCATCGTTTTAAATGTGATTTTAAATGGGGTGCAGTTTAACTGTTTTTAAAAGACTAGTTTCCATGTAAATAAACATGTAAAAAAGCAAGAGATAATTCAATGAGTACATTTGACATTTTCTTTTTAATTTTTGCTTAAGCTAAAAGAAATCTATATGAATCATTTAATATCATCTTTTAGTTTCTCCAGTAATCGTCCATGTTGCTGTTAGAAGCATGATCAAGCAACAAAGGATAATGTCTTAAAGCCAATAATCCTGGTTTCATTGCAGTCATTAATTTTCTAAACTCTAAAATTAGGTTATGGATTGTCTTTGAATTACAATCACAAACAATGTTAGCTTCACATCTAGCTAATGTAAAATTTATGCTAGTGTGTGTCTGTCAGTTTGTATTTGCTACACAGAGACAAGGATCATATGTATGTAAACTAGTCCTTCAAAAAGATAACAGCACGTAACCCAACAGGAGTTAAGCTATGGGCAGCGTAGCAGGTTGAAAAGTGAGCCTGAGCAGCAAAAGGAGCATAGGTCACCACCTAAAGGGAGAAATGTAAAAATCTGGTATCCAAGAACTGCATGAAAAGCTTAGTGACCCCAGCAGACATTTGGCATTGTTTTAACTTGCGCTCTTTGTATATTATACCTATGCCTTCCAACTGCACAAGCACGAGCAGGCCTAAATTCAAAAAGCCTTTAAAATTCTTTTTGCACATCTCTGTCTAACTTTTTCTAGTCTCTCTGTGAAAGTTGATGGGTAGTAGTGATTAAAGCAAACAAAGTGAGCCTTTGTATTTCTTTATTTATGAAGATGGGCAACTATAAAACACATTGTTAGGTGTCAATGATCAGAAACTCCCTGAAGCACCAGTATATAGTCCACATTGGTCACTTTGTTCACTGTTACAACGTCATAACCTAGTCACTTTTATTAATGTCCACTGTTCGGGCGCAGGAAGCTGCAGTATTGAACTAACAAAAAGTATCGCCACTCAGACAATAATGCCACAGCAGCGCTGATATAGCAATAGAAATGTCAAAAAGACTTTTTTCTCTTTTGTTTTTCCACAAAGTTGCAACATCTTCTGCATTTCTCTCAGCTTCTGGAATAGAATATCATTAAAATAGCAGTACTGGTAAATTCTCTCGTGTCTTTAACCCTGCTGTAGTAGCCGCGGTGGAACACGCCATGTGGTGCACAGCTCATAGAAGCAGTCTTACGATAGTCGGTTGGAACATTTTTACATATCGCCCAACCCTACTGCTCGAGTGGCTGAAGCGATACCAGCAGTTGGACATCATTTTTGGCGCGGTGAGGATAAAAACACCGTTTTGAAGTTACTGGTACCTATCCGTAACCAGTTAGCATTCAACAATCTGATGGCTTCTTATCTCAATCCTTTCAGATTTACTTGAGTTCTCAAAGTGTTTCTAGTACAACAGTTTCAGAAGCATCTGAAACACTGAAGCATCCCCACTGCTTCCACTACCATGTTTTACTGCAGGCACTGTGTTCTTTGGGTTATCACTCCCTTCTTTCTCCAAACATAGCCAGCCTCTCTGTGGTGAAAGAGCTGTAGTTTCATCTCATTTGACCAAAGGGCACACTTTCAGCATGCATAATCATTTTCCATGTTGTCCTTAGCATACTTTAGCCAGGCTTTTACAAGGTTTCTTCTGTACTAAGTAGCTCTCTTTGAAGATCATATTTCTCACTCCAGTTCTTGACACTTGGAAATGCTCTGATAACTTTGTATGTCCATTGCTTGCTTTGTGAACAAGTTTTTTTTCTCAAGTCTAAACTAATTTCTTTTGTTTTTGGCATAATTCTTTCTCATGTGAAAGTGAAAACCCTTGGTCTTCCAATTTACACGCAGTATAATCTTCAGTTTTATCTTGATTTTCCAAGCTTTGTGCATTGCAAAGTAAATCGCATCCTCATACAGTAGTGGTCTATGGCTCAATAACAAGGTTAAATTTTATTTGTTGTGTGCAAATAAAAACAATTAATACTTAATAAAAAAAAACACATTTGAACAAAAGTTTGCAAACAAACTGCAGTACAGTACTTGAACTGCAGTAGTGAGAATGTATTAGGAGTGAAACAGTAAAACTGAGGCTAGGTTTTTGGGGCATTACTGGAGGTCTCTTTGCAGCCTTGAGGGTAAACATAAAGGTACGGGACAATTTAGAGCCATCCTAACCAGGCCTAGGAGAAAAATTAATCAAAGGATTTTTAACTTGATGATTTGGTATTTGTTTTCCAAACCTAAACTGGACCTGGTTCAACAGGATTGGGGCCTGATAGCTGAATTAACCACCTCTGATTGTACTTCTGAAAACTCCCAATGCATTAATATGGATCAATGAGATCTTTCTGTCCTGGATTTTAAAGAAGAAACAAATAAACTGTAAACAAATAACAGAAATACTGTATGATTGTCTTTGTAGTTTCTCTAGCTGCAGCGTTTTTGGATTAAATAGAGTCCACTCTAATAGCTCTTGGTCATCATTTAACAAGCGATTACAGTAGTTCAGACTAGAAAAGAAAAAGAAATTTCACAATGTTGCAGGAGTAAAAAGCCTGAGAAGTTTCACCCTTTTATCACTCTAGTATAAAACAGGTCACCTCAACCTATTTTGTGATTTTTGGCTGTAAAAATGAACAATAATTCTCATCTTTTAGGAATATAAGTTTTCTCTCTAGCCCAAAATGGTTGAGGAGTTATGGTAATGTGAAGATGGTGAAATCTAGGCAGAACAGATTTTTCTGCCTGTGTTCAGACAGCAGTACGTTGTGAATGGTTTATGCTACTGTGATATACTGAATAACCCATGGAGCTCTTCCTCTCTTCTTTCCAAAAGAAGAGAAGACAAGCAAATTCACTCTAAGCAAAAACAGTAAAGTTGTGATCATTTAAACAGCACTTGTAAAAATGTGTCTGCTGCCAGGCCTATGGTTTTTTTTGTTTTGTTTGTAAAGTGTTAAAAAGCAAGTTGCTATTGAACTCTAAGGAGCTTAAAAAGAAAAAAAAAGCGTATGGACTTTTTAAAGTTGCTTGAAGACACTTCATCTCTCATCCAAGGCGCTTCTTCAGTTCTAGATTCAACTGAAGAAGAACTGAAGAAGCTTCTCGGATGAGAGGTGAAGCGTCTACAAGCAACTTAAACGCTTAGATGCTTTTTTTCCTTCCAAGCCCCTTAGACTACGATGACCTGGATGACTGAGAACCTTCACAGAAATATTACTATTGAACTGTTTCTGTCATCCTGTCCAAACCTGAGATTTTTAAAAAATTAAATAAATAAATGTTTGTGGATGCTTATGAGCCTCACTTATCCAGAGCGTTTTGATGACAAGAAAAGTCTCAGAAAATTCCAAAATGTAATCGGTGTATCTGCAGGTATGTTCAGAACTGCTGTTGTCAGAGTGGATGAGTCCAGAATCAAAAAAGGGATTTTGCCTGGTAAACTGAATTCAAGGCTTACCAGAAAACAGAAAAGCTGTTGGACATTGATGTAAAACACCAGCATGAATCCATTTGTGCTAAAAGTGACTTTGGAGGATAAGGAATCTTTTTATTTGATCTATTGATATTGTTGTCGAATTAATGATTAAATTTGGTGTTTTATTTATATTTGTTGCCATTTGGCGCAGATATATGAAAGCAGACAATAATATCAAGGTGATATACTTATTTTTTATGACTATAGGGAAGTTCATTCTTAGAGCGTTATTCTACAATAGTTTTTTTTAATGTTCTTTTAAATTCCTTTCCCAATTAAAAACTGTTTTCTTTTATACTAAATACAAGTTGAATGCCTACTTAAAAAGTACAAGATGTGCGTTTCTTCTGTCTGAGCAGTTTGTGCCTTTATTGAAGGAATGATACAGCGTTCTCACACAGAGGAATTGTGTTCAAATGTAATGTCTCTTTCTTCTGTCTCCCATTTACTCTTTATACACTTGGACAATTCACACGCCTATTACACTGTAGGTATAAATGAATCTGGGGAATTCCTAGAAAAATAAACCATTCTGCTGCTATAACTCCAGAGGTGTCTCACTATAATATAGCAGCAGTAAAATGTAAGCAGTCTTAAGAGTTTCACTTTAAATACAGTTTAACATAAATTTAATGACTTTGAGCTCTCAATAGTACAAGAAACTATAACTTTAATAAATCTTAAATCATATCATTAGCAGAGGACCATGTCATTGTGTCGAAGGTTCTGGTTAACAGTACTCCATTATACAATGTAGCTACTTGGTTTGCCATGGGAAATCAGTAAGATTTGCTAAATTAACACTGGTTAGCTGGTCAAAGGGAAAACCAAGATGCTCTCTGTGGACTGAGGTTGTGGCACAAATGTAATTAATTAAATCCACCAACTGTGGTGTTTAATGTGAATTATAAGAATAGCTGCTCAAATTATGACAAACCTTATACCCACATGGTTAGTCATTACCACATCATCAATCCACGTGCCTGTTTTGGCAATGCAAGACACTCTTAGTACTGCCGACCACTGCATTAATGGCAGCGCCAATAGAGGGCGGATCACACAAATCAGTCACCAGATTAATCACTTACTTTGTATATAGATTATTACAATTTATGTTGTAACTAACAGTCAACAATAATGACTTGATTTTTTTAAAGCTTATTCTAACCTTTACATACCTCAGCTTAACCTAAGTTATCTAAAGTTAGACCAGTAATAGTGCTATTTCAATTATAAAGTGAGCATATATTTTTCATAAAAGCAGTATTTCTATTCACTAGACTTTCCTAATAAATTGAACATCAGATATGTTATGAACACTAATGAAATAATTTTTTTTAATGTTTTCTATTTTCAGTACTAATCATCTTAGAATTTAACATTATACTGTACAGGTAGAGACACAGTGATATTCGATATAATCAGATGCATAGAAAATGTTTTTTTTTTTTATGGGATAAACCCAGTCTATGGCTGGTTCTATCCTTCTGATCAGGTCTCTTGTTGTGAAAACTTCATGTAATCTTTGGCTTTGGCCATCCACTGATAAATTGGTCTCTCCAGCACTCTCGATGTTTGCCTCCTGCTTTCGATTGTTAACATAATCCCACATGCAGCTTTTTCGTTACCTGTGCAGCCATTAGTGCTGCAACAATAGGTATGCAAAATTAGATGATTTTTGATTGACATTTGATGCATAAGCAAAAGATTTACTTTCCTTCTTATTGAGAAAGTTAAGAAAGGGTCATGTAAATATGAACTGTATTTTTTATTTAACTGCAATTCGTATTAAAGTAAAGCCATTTAATATACTTATTTGATCGCTTATAATGGCCACATAGTTAGGTTGTAACTCTCATTTGGTCAAGAATGTCCAAATGAGAGGAAAAGGAAAGTGTCAGGATTTTGTCTTTATGTAACACAACAACATGCATTCACACAGCCTAACACACCTCTTCCATCTGACTCACCTTTCATTTGATGGAGTAGATGGAGAAAGCTCTTTGTTTCTGTCAGCTGTGGCAGAGGTGTGGTCTGAAACCTTTTCTCTGTTAATAAACTTGGCCTTTCCTCGGTAATGACCTGCCTCTCACCGTCTGCATGACACTTGGTGATCCCTTAACCTTTCATCAGTAAGAACTTCTCTGACTCTTTCTCTTAGAACTGCTCTATCTATCACTCCATCTCATGACTATTCACCTTCAACCTCCTCGGGCTTTTATTTGTCCCAGCTTTTATTGTTTAATGCCGTCCTGCCACTGAAGTCTTGAAATGGTTTCAGGGCTATTCATCTGAAATCATTTCTACGCTGAATTCAATGTCTTCGAGTTGTAATTCTCCACTGAGACATTGATGGATTTATTGAACTAAGGTGTGCCAGAGTTTGACTGGAAGAAAATGTCACGGTTGATTGAAATAACGCCTTTGTTCCCAGGTACTCGCTCAGTGTGTCAGACTTGGTGGCAGAGACTTCACACTGAACTGTTGAAACCTTGTGCCTGCACGTCTGTAATATTGACTTACACAAAAGGTATAAATAAAAAAGAAAACAACTGACAGGAGATAATGCTAGTACACAAACAGTGTAGACTAATATAATCCCAAATAGCAAACTACTATAGCCAACCCCTGTATTTCAGAATTTTTAGACAGAAACACACACAAAAAAATCCTTGTTATCATCACAGGTATGCATTTTTCCTGATTTTTAGACTATCTATATGCAAGTCAAGTCTTTCAGCATCACAGTCAGCCTTTGCTCTAATACTGAAGTGTTGATGGCTGGTCAGCAAATAGAAAATTGGTTTCCAAGCATCTTGATAACTGATTAAATGTTTACATCCTTTATCCAGACAAAATGTCAGCTTCTCAACTCATCTTTTTTAAAATCACTGAAAATTGTTTGTCTCCGAGTTTGGGTCCGTTGATGTCAGCATGTTAGCATTTTTGCTTTGTGAGGAAATGACAGGATTAGTGTAACTGGAACATTATTGGATTGTTGGTGAACAGAATCATGTAGGAAACGTGCTGCAAAAACGCCACAGCCTGTTTGTCAAGAAATCCCAGTTTCAATTTGTCGTTACTTTGTTTTCCAAGTAAATCCGAGTATATTTGCCCTGTAACCAGAAATCTCAGTCCACAACTGTTTCTAATATAGCTGGCAAGTGGCTGGGATGTATTTCTAATATAAATGTTGTATTGTTAAAAGAAATATATATATATAAAAATATGTATATCGATGTCATAGTTTTATAACATACAAAAAAAGTGTCACAAATATGGATAAAATTTACATTTTATTGATTTTATGTTTTTGCTTCTTAGGTTTGGAACATTTCTTGCTTAAAAGCTCACAAAATATTCATTGAAGCTAATTTATTTCAGTCTCCTTTGGACTTATGTCTAGTTTGATATCCAGTCATTATTATTGAGAGAACAAAAAAACACTTTAAATTTCCTTGCCTTTGACAGAGTACATTTAATAAAATTGCCTGCTTTCTAGTGGCTAAGAATCTCTCATATAACACTGATTTCTCTTATTTTTTGAATGAATATGCATAAGGGAGTTTCATTTCACTGATTGCAACCAGAGAGCAGTTTAAGAAGAGGGGAGGAAAAAAAAGAAGCTCAGATTGAAATGAGATACTAGGCACTTTGGTAAATGTTGCCCTATCATCTCAGGTGGTGTCGCATAACCGTAGAAGTATCAGTGCAAATTAACTGAGTCAGTTTATCTGTACTAAATTCCATCTGCAGTGCTCGCGAATGCAAGTGTTTTGCTCGCATTTGGGACTAAATTTATTGTGCGCAAACAAATACTCGACTTAGAAGTATTAAAAAATTAAACTCCGCCAGTCTCTCTCTCTCTCTCTCTCTCTCTTTTAAAGAAATGGTCGAAAACACACAAAAAAATTGCCGATCATTCGTGTCATAAGTTTCTCCTTTTTATCTGTTAGCGTTCATACTCACACACAGTTTTGTGGCACAGACAGTGAATCCAAGTAAGGAATACAGGTGTGATATTGTTTTGCTAGGTTAAAAAAATAACCTCAGGCTATGTAAAACTAAGAGCCTTTGTAAGTTAAAAAAAAAAAAAAGCCTTAAAAAGAGTTATTTATCACAACAGCTGTTCAAGCATCAACCTGTAGAAAAGTGAGTTTTCTTTTCTTCAGCTGGTCCTGTCCACCCACCCATGGGGAGAAAAAAAAAAGAAGAAACGATCTAGTGGCAGGCCATGAGCCACAGAGACAGACCTGTGGTTATTGGTTTGGACTATATTTCCAACAACCTGTCACCCACTAAAATCAACCAAGAGCACTACTGTGGAAAGAGGACAAGTCCTATGAAATGTCACTGTTTGCTGTCAGTGGAGCACTCTGAACCAGAAGCAGCAGCTATGTATAGCTGCTCTGTTGAGAAAGTATCAAATAACATGTTGTCATCACTATAATTCAAGCATGTAACTTTTCTATTTGTTTTCTTTCCGCGGTCTCGCTCCAGTTGCTTTGCAACTTCCAGAGGGCCTGCAAATGTTTGCCTGCACCATCAGTGACATCATTGAGAGGTAAGCAACTAAAAAAAGCGATTTCATACTTTGCTTGAAAGATAATTTCAGATAATTTCAATTTCACATTTAGACATTTACTCGCTCCTATTTTGTGAAGCACTTTGATCGACTTTGTTGTTTTTAAATGTGCTATATAAATACATTTTGATTTGATTTGATATTTCCCACAAATGTGGCTTTTGTGGTTTTGAAGAGCCATTCTAACTTTGCACTGTTACAATTTGCACTTAATTGCCCAAGACAACTAATTTCTGTGTTCACATTTCTGTCAGATTTGAGAACAAATTTGGATTTGTTTGGAAAGCTGGAGTTAGCTTATTTAAAGGCTCCAGTTAGCTTTGTAGGTTTTTGGGAATAAACGCCTAAATTGTGCTTCGATAAACCACCACAGTGAAATTTAAATGTCATAATCATAAATAACTTAGATGTTGCTGAGTCAGCCATTGCTTTTTATTGTCTTGTCTATAGTTTGTCCCAGTACGTTTGAGCCTCTCTAGAAGGTGGACCAAATAAACATGGCTATAACTGTAGTCCATGTGGTGAAGAAGGGTGAAAGTCTTTACTTCGCTCACAAAACAAAACAACAAAAAAGCAAGTGTTATTGTCAAAGTACTTATGCACCAATGTGTAGATGTTGCATAAGTACTGGTGTGACTCCTTATTTCTCCACATCAAAGTTTTAGCATGCAAAGTTAGCATGACACTGAGGCCCACTGAAAGCAAATTATTAGAAAATATCCATCCATTCTCTTCCACTTACAGCTGGTGTAGAAACAAGCATCATGACCACTTGGTATTGGAGAGCAACAGCCTTATCATATTTCCCCACCTTTGACTCAGTCAGATTCTAAGGAAAAAGCAGCATTACTCAGGTTTAGGACAGAGCAGATAACAGCCTTCCTTGCTCATAGCCCACAGCAGAGGAGGGAAGCGATATTATTCTTGTTAATTACAGTGCATTTCAGCCTGCATATTCCCTATTACACACCAGCACTCAATCACACAGACACCCCCCCCCCCCCCCCCCCCCACCGCGA
>VUQR01035512.1:58625-70875 GCA_015108515.1 Hemichromis elongatus
ATTGGGGGGGGAAAAAAAAAAAAAAAAAAAAAAAAAAGGGATTTGAATACAAACTCACCAGAGATCTTTTAAGATTAGGAAGTGTAGTGTCAGATAACCTCTCAAGTAAGGGGGCAGAACTATCTGATATGAGCACAGTGATCTAAATGTTGCAAGATACTCCCAAGGACGGTGGCTAACTGTCACTTTTTATGGGATATCATCTGGATTGTCTGCCTTTTGGATTCCTGAGTAACACCTCAGATGCTACCACAACTAAAAAGACAGAGAAAAAGAACCAAGTTCCTTCATTTGGCTAAACAGTTTCATTTAATGACGTGTTTTATGATGTCCGGTGACTGGGCTTGTGCACATCGGCCTTTATTCACTGACCCTGAGGAATGCTAGCCGGATGTGAGACCTCTACTCACCAGCCACACTGTCTCACTTGTCTGTTGCTTGTCTCTTTTGTGTAAATGTTTTTATGTTGGTAGAGTCCAAATATCTTAATGGAGTCAGGCTACACACCAACTGTGCATCCAAACTCCTGGCTGAACTGCCCTTTTCCATAATTGCCAAAGTGAATTATACCAGATGGGTGTGGGGGACACTGATGATTCAATTGCTAACTGTGTTGGAAACTTTTCATGCAGAAAAAGGTCAAAACTATTGTATACAATACCTGACCATGTAAAGTGTGTTCTGAGTAGTAGCTCAGCTGATTTTTTTATTTATCTGTTTTGTTTTGTTTTTTAAACCTTTGTTCTGTCAAATTTATGGATAGAATCTCCCGGTGGACTTAAAGAGGGGAGAGAATCCAGGCACATTAGAACTGCAGCTTTGCTTGTGATGTAGTTGTGTAGGTTTCATCAGACTGTTCAGCACCCGATTTAACAGTTTACTGCCAAGCCTGAAGTGATTGCAAGAATCAACACTTCCATGTCTGACGATATAATATTCTGCCTGGATTCCCGACTCTGGTAATTAATTATTTTTCTAATCAAAGGAGTGGGATCATATGGTCTTTTTTTAAAAGTGATTGTAAAATATGAGATTGACAGATGAGTTAGTTAATCCACTACAGTAGTGCAGACATCGTACGAAACATTTAAATGAGCCAATCTCTCCTACAGCTTTAAGCTCTAGGTGGAGACTGTGAGAATGGGATTTCAGTTGTAAGTGCCCAATAAAGAATTATCTTTACAGTATGCCTGGTCACACGGCGACAGGATGAAGAGATTAAACGTCTGTATAGAGGCTGGAATAGCATACTATGTGCTTTGCTCTGAACATAGCCAGTTGGTTTGAGGGTCTAATCTGTAAGCTTCCCTGTTGAGGTGTTTAGGTCAGAGCTAATAGGAAAGAAATTGAATGAATGAATGAATCACATAATACTGGAGGGAATGTAAGATGCTGTTGCCAACGTGTAAATATGCATTAGCAAAAAATAAATAAATAAATGGATGGAGATGCAATAGTTCAAAGGTTGATATCAAGCAGAAAAAGGCTATTCAAGCTGAAACTGTAAAAGAGCAAAACCTCTGGAGTGATTATCTGCACATGTTAATGTCATGAATCATGTGACAGGGAGCTTCACAGCCATAGAAGGTTGTTTTATGCCTACAAGGCAAAATTTTTTCATCTCTTTTTTTTTTCAGCACCTGGAGTCAAGGCTCCAGTCCTTGGGCAAGTCCTTCACTCGAGTGCTTCTCTCTGAGATCTTTCCCAGCAAACTGGATCTGATACCAGATGTAGATGCGTGAGTATTACAAGTCATACATAGAGTTTTTCTTTTCTTTTTCAAAATGTTTTTTTTTTTTAATTTGATGGTTTATTTGACACTGTCACAATTTAAAAGAAATAATAATTTTTTGCCCAGACATATTAAAGCCTTGTATATGTGATTAAGGAAATGCTTGCCACTCTAGAAACACAGCAGAAAAATAAGCTTTCAAGCTTATTCTTTGGTATATTAAGTCCATAAAAATAGTGGTGTTGTGGTTCAACTTTTCAAATTAAATCTGAAACTCTGCCCTTAAATCCAAAGTCCTGAATATGCGTTGGAACAAATATAAATATGGACTTATTTACACATACGCTAACACGGGCCCTAATTAAAGCGTGCTTTACATTTAGTTAGAAATGCTGAGCCAAAGCAGATGAAGCAAAATGATTTCTCATATTCTGTTGCACTGTTTTTCATTCTGTTTTGTGCTCTGTTTTTCCTTGTTCGTGTGCTATGCCATACAGCAGCATTAAATTCAAAAATTAATTAACCTACACACATCCCTAAAACTCCTCCTTTGGCTCCTTGTGTTCTACATTTGCCAATTCTTTATCACTGCTGTGTCTCTCTGATATAAAGGCAGGGTAATTTATCTTTCACATCAAGGACCCTGCCAGAAATCTAGTGTTCAGCAGCTAGTAGTCACCTAAAATTTGCAATCAACAGCATTTGAAATGTATTCTGTAAGCATCACTGCACACTTAATTGGGTAGTCAGCATAATTTGCAAGTGGGTGCTATAACGGAGCTGACAAACAGAGTTTATAGCTTTATATACAAAATTGGCATTCAAGTCCTGGGGAGATTCCATGATTTTGCATATGGCATAAAAGCAAATAGCCCAATGTAACGAACCTGAACGAGTCATAAAACATCAGCTTTGGCACAAAGTGCATTGAAGAGGGATCTTTATACACAAATCATACATTGTAGTGCATACTTTTAGTCTGTTTTGCAGTAAAGTTAAAGTAGAAAGTACATTAACCTTGCCCTTGATGAAGATTCAGGGGGTTTTTTTCTTTAGGTTTTTACATCTGTTTATGTAAGAATTTTATTTCTGAAGCCAAGAAACCTGAAGCAACTTGATAAATACGTTCTTATTCCCTCATACACTAAGGTCTTGACTTTAATATCTTGATATGTGTCGTGGCAGGTCCTGAAATATTCTCTGCTGTGTAACCCAGTCCAGCAATTTACAGGTGTCTTTTAGACATGGACTGCTCACGTTTTATTCAATGAAATATCAAGTACTCTGGCTCCAAGGTTCAGTTTGTCTCATTTATCTGACTTCCAACCAGAAGAGCAGAGTTGAAGATGGATAAGGGGTTAGTGAAACACTGATGTGCAGCAGCGCCAGTCACATTCGCACAGGCGCAGCACTCACACTCCCTCAGATTGGCCTCTCACTGTGGAGTAATGAGAGGTGTGATGTGTGAGGGAGGAGTGGGTGAGAAAGGGACAGAAGGTCCGAAAGAGAATTGGGGAGAGAAAGAGATGCAGAGGTAGTTGAGGGGGCTGTGTTTGGAAAGCGAGCGATCACGGTAAAAAGATTTTTTTTTTTTTTTATGTTTTTTGGCTCTTGTCTTAGGACTGACGTATGAGTACAACTCAAACATTATGTAACTCAGGCACGATTCACCAAAACAAAACAAACCCTTATTACAGACAAAAAGGTTTCCAGTTTGATCTGTTTCACTAACATTAAAACTAAAGCCCAATCTAGACATGTATCTCAGGTAGGAATTTATTATATGGTTTTACACAATTTTTATACCATCAATAACTCTAAATTGTATTTTCCTTTGAAAATATTAAAAAACAGCTTTCAATAGATGACAAATTCACGTTATTACCCAAAGTGACCATGAAGTTGAATTAGCACCATACTACAGTCTAGAACTACAAACAAAACCAGAATATTATTACCCTTTAGGGTGATGATTTATTGCAAAGCTATTATATTGGTATGTAATAGTTTTATCTAGGTGCACCTAATAAGCTGTCCATGGAGTGTATATACATCAGAAAATAGTGCAGCAGTAGCCTGCCTTTGTACTATTGAAGACTAGGGCAGTTTATCATTCCAGAGTGCTGGAGCCAAAACAAAACCTGAGTTTCTGTGCTGGTCATAAAAGTTATCAGAGAATCTTGTCTGGAAAAGTTCATGTTTGGTTAAATAGTTCAAGTTACTACAGTGGCTTGCAAAAGTATTCGGCCCCCTTGAACATTTCCACATTTTGTCACGTTACAGCCACAAACATGATGTTTTGCAAGGAAGAGTGAGCAAGGATATCAGTCTCTAGATGTGCAAAGCTGGTGGAGACATACCCTAAAAAACTGGCAGCTGTAATTGCAGCAAAAGGTGGTTCTACAAAGTATTGACTCAGGGGGCTGAATAATTACACACACCCCGCTTTTCATGTATTTGTAAAAAAATGTTTGGAATCATCTATGATTTTCGTTCCACTTCTCACGTGTACACCACTTTGTGTTGGTCTTTCACGTGGAATTCCAATAAAATTGATTCATGTTTGTGGCTGTAATGTGACAAAATGTGGAAAAGTTCAAGCGGGCTGAATACTTTTGCAAGCCACTGTATATGGCCAGCCATTATGGGCTATTCCATCCCTGTACCCTTGTCACATCAGCATGGTTTGCTGACATTTATTCCCCAGTAATAAGTCAGACTCGTTTCTGGTAGAAGCTGGAGTTCACCAGTGTGGTGGTAGTGGTGGAGGGTTTTAGGCTTGATGGCTGAAGGATCTTTATTGCTTTCTAAGAGTGATGTGGTTATATTGATCACCTGTGACATCAGGACATCTCAGGGCAGTTTCTCAGCTACCTTGGGAGCACCTTGATGTCCCCTCGGAAAGAGTGGGAAAGTTAGCTGGGGAGAGGGACGGCTTGTCTGCTTAGACTGCTGCCCTTGCATTCAAACATGTATGCATTGATGTCTTTTCACAGTCCCTCAGCCATGAATGGCTGATTGGGTATTGCTGTCACCGCTGGGTGGACTGTTGGCATGGACTATCAAAGAGGCAATGTAGGATTTAGAAATTCGTACCATAGATGCATCTACTACAAATCTCGGATGAGTTTGAATCTCTGTGCCCTGTACTTCAAGCTCAAGTCAAGTTTTCTGAAAATCCTGTGAATGTGATAACTCAAGAAGAAAGTCACCAAGGATTTTCACATTTATACCATACTACTAGGAGGTAAGGGGTAGCCTGCCATTATTTTTATGCAGACTTGTGCTGTAGACAATTTCAGCGAGTGCAAAAGAACAGAAACAGGACTGTTGCATGATTGTAGGCTATTTAGAGCCATTTCCTTCATTTTTCACAATGTGACTTTGTCTGTATTCATAAAATTGTTCCTTAACAAGCCTAAAAAATGGGACATTTGACGATGATTTGCTACCAACAATGTTCATATTACTGGTTATAAATATTTATTGGGGGTGACAACTTTAAGTGGAATTCTTCTGATGATAATTTTGACATTTTTTAATTTACCAAACCATTAGTTTGTTCAGTTCTAGTATTTTTTTCACCTTGCTCCTCCAAATAGTTTGTGAGAATCCACCTTTTATTAGAGGCAATACAATTCACCAATTGTTTAAAGTTGTGTCAAATCTGCTTGTGTTAAAGGAGGAATTAAAAAAGAGACAAAGCTAAGGAGATTGAAAGATAGACGGTGAGGCGGTAAAACACTCAGCACTATCCAACATAGCACACTGTACAGATCCCACCCTCAGGCTTTCTTTGTCATTAGACACACACATACTCACTCATATAAAGTGAGAGGCACCATTAACATATGCTCTTAAGAGTGTAATTAGGCTGTCCCCAAGCAGGTTTTAAACTGTTGTGCAGACATCTGCACAGCACACACACTTATCTCAGCCAGACAGCAAATGCCATCCGCTACATTTCAGCCTTTTATTTCTGTTCAAATATTTTGGGGGGCTGGGCTCCACAAAAAGAAAAACAAATTGTTTATTTTAATTCAATTAGCTAGTTTGCAATCAAAGGTGGAGAAATTGTTCTCTCCTTGCAGTTCTGAAAGGTTAATTGTTCTTGCTCTTGGTCAGGTTTATGAGTCTAATTGAAGCAGAGCCACACAGGTTGGAGGCTGGGGTGTAATGGGCCACAGCGGGTAATGCAGTGAACTCAGGCTGGAGCTCACATCACATATCCAGATTTAAATGTCAGGCAGTTTTACCTTTGTATAACACTTGTATGCTGCTCCTCTAAACCTTATATGTTTTATTGTGTTAAAAGCATCATGTTTTTTAGAGCAGACAGATCATTTTAAAAGAAGCTGACTAAACAAGTATCCACAAACGTCTGCGTGGTGGGAAGGACTCAAAGCACACAGTGTCATAGGCACAAAGATGCTTTTATTTATGATATTTCTTTTCGGATCTTCCTGGAAAGTAATTTCCAAGCGACTTTAAGGCACCAACAACTGGGTGTGTTCCTCTTCCGTGAGTGTGTCATGACTAACTTGATAAAGCCTATCCTTAATCAATACAAAATGCAGGTAGGTCAGCACTGCTTCAGCGTGCACCATGTGACCATCAGTTTTTATCACGTGGTCGAAGACATTATACTCTGCTAAAGGTCTTGAACACATCCCCACACTGCGCCAAAAGGTGTTAAACCCCGGCCAACCTGTCCCCAGAATTAGGGGTTGCATCAGTCGCGAGCTACAGTAACGCCAGCCTTTACTCTATGTTTTGCCCTTGTATTTCATTTGAAGTGGCACCATGCGATATGTGTGCATGTCCCCTATGCACACGCCTAACCTCCACCCAATCTGCCTCCAGCAAAGCCCCGGCCAAGACCAGGGTTTGGTTGACAAGGTTCTGTATGTAGCCTGAGTCCACCATAGCCTGGGCGAGGGAGGATGTGAGTGGGCCGGCGTCACGAAATAATTGTACCACCTCCATCTGCAGGCACTCTTGCTGGACGTGCCCTGGTCGCCCGCACCTCCAGCAGTTCTGTCCTGACCCTCAGGCAGCTCCCTGTGTGTGAGGTGTGGCGTCTTTAGCCGGCAGGACCTGCATAGAGACAGAGAGGTGGGAAGGGTAGATGATGCTGTATGGTGATGTATTTCACAGCTGCCTCCACGGCGCCGGGCCCAGACAACTACTCGCTGCTGGCTGCGGCTGCCCCCCCCCCAATCATCTCAGCTGCCCAGGCAGGTGGTCCTCCACATGCGTCACCGCTCAATGCTGACTGGTTGGTGGTAGTGGACCCACTCTGCTGTGTCCACTGGGAACCTCTCTAGGAAATGATCGAGCATGATCTTGTCCAGCAATGAAGGCTGTCCTTTGGTTCAGCCACACTGCAGCCACCTGGCATGGGCAGAGGGGCAGGTCTGCTGACCCCATCAGGTCTCCCTGGACGGTTTTCCGGTGTGAGCTCCAGCCGATCCAGTATCGCCTGGGGAACGCACTGGAAGGTGACCTTTACACTTATGGGGATGCTCAGCGCTGCCACATGTACCTAGCTGGACCTCTCTGGTATGGGCCACCAGCAAGCCTCCCCTTTTACCCGAAGACCTCGAGGAAGGCCTGGGGGTCGTCCCCTTCCCCCATCCAGTAGAGCATCACCTCCAGTGTCAGGGAGAAGCCAGAACAAGCAACTAGATCCTCCAACACTTTGGTCCAGTACTCGGCCAGGTGCTGCAACTGGTCAAACTGTTTCCGGTGCACCATCAGCTGCTCCATACGCATGTCAGCTAGCTCCACCACCATATGGGAAGGCACCTCCAAAGGCTGCAAACCACACCCCGCCCACAGTCTGTTCCACTGTTAGTTTTTTTTTTATTTCAGGTAATCTTGGTTTGCGAGCAAATTGTGAAACAAGGCTCAAATGAGTCAAAAGCCCACCTCTTCCAGTATCTTTCTACCACTCTTGGTTTTTAAGATCTTTGTGTTCTATTTTATCTCATAATATAGGTTTTCTTCCACAGTTACTAGAATTATTACTAGATAGTGACTACAAATACTGTTTCCACTGCTTTTTAGGAACAATACCGTGGCACTATGCGCCTTACCACACTGCAACATTCAGATAATCTCACTGCCAACACCTTCAAGTCCCTCCTCAGTTCATGTGCCAATCAGCTATCTTCTCCCTTAGGAAGTAAGAATCCTTCCTTCCTTCCCTTTTCATGCTTTCTGTCTTACTTCTCTCTCTACTCTGAGTTAGCCCTGAGGATTTACTCTTTGCTTATTAATCACCCTCCCTCTTTTTTATCACTTCCAG
The DNA here is from genome assembly GCA_015108515.1 of Hemichromis elongatus. NCBI lineage: Eukaryota > Metazoa > Chordata > Actinopteri > Cichliformes > Cichlidae > Hemichromis > Hemichromis elongatus. The sequence continues at coordinate 66,668 of VUQR01035512.1, forward strand.
TGTTCTTTTTGAATATTGCACTGCAAATTTGCATATTCAAAAACATGTTGCATATAAAAACATGCATATACAAACTGTTGGTTTTCCTACTATATTTAACCCTTTTCTGCACTAAGGCTGCTTTGATGCACGTCCAGTGTTTGTCTGTTTAAAGGCTCCAGTTATGAATAGTGGCTGATGGACTTAAAGGTCACATTTCAGAATTCAATCTCCATCTAAACTTGGCCAACTTAGGACTGAGGAGATTGGTGCTTGGTTGAAATGTCTCTGACTCAGCTGGCTCTCAAATTAGGAGGATGAATCAGAATTCACTCTTTGGGGGGAGACATTTTTTTTCTTCTTTTTTTTTTAAGTGTTATTTGAAAATGAGAAAATGCCATGCATTTGCCCAGAGGGAGTGGAATATTTCTGTGACAGAAAGCAGAGTGGAGTGAGCGTCAGCGGTGCAATCAATTCTGCAGCGGAGAAACTGTGTGAAAGTTGGAAAATGAGGGAAAGACAGAAAGGAAATTTGACGCAGTAACATACACTTGAAAGTATTCAAGCACTCGTAAACTAAATCTTAAACTGGTGTGTCCTTATTGATGTTTGCCTAGCATTAGTCTTCATATACACTGCAGTTCATTTTGTATTTATCAGTAATTCTGACGGATTGTCATTGTAAGGATTAGGGACAAGGGATGCTATGTGCTTCCTCAGTAGAGACGGAGCTGTGAATAGCATTGATCTGTGAAAGCTAACCCCCGTAGCCCCAGCCACTTTCCGTCTCCATTTTCCCATTGTTCAGTTTTCCCTGCAGCTGTTTACTTCCACACCCTCTTCATCCTACTCCCATGCATTTTCCAGAGTAAACACTTTCCTCCCTGCCTGTCTTCTTCCTCTCTTCTGCCTCACTTCTGTCTTCTCTTCTTGCCTGCGTCTCTTCAACCCCCCCTCCAGTTTTTCATCTTCATTGCTCATTCTCCCTATCGCTCTGTATCTGTGTCCTTCTCTCTCTTTTTTTTTTTCCCCGCCCCCTCCCCATCTCTTTAATACACAGCCGCTTCACCACTAAACCTACGCCCACCCCACCCCTTCCCTCCGCCACCCTGTCTGCGAGCAATGTAGGCTACCTCCGTGGAGACCGGCTGGTGCGGCTTTTTTATTCACACTCACCTAACCTCTTCCTCTTTTCTTTCACAGCATTTCTTTTTACCCCTGTTTGCATCTTTTGCTGTATTTTTTTTTTCCTCTCTGTTTTTGCCTCGTGCAACCAGTCGGCACCCTTAGACCACTTGAAACCTTCATCCCTCTCTTTTTAGCCTCCCTCTTTCACTGACTAACTATGCATTCAGATGGTGTAGTAGGCTGTCTTTAGAACTGTTGCAAATCAGGACAGATCTCTCCAACAGATGCTGGAGGTCAGGTGGAGGGAGTCTCCTCGCACAACCCACTGCATCACGTACCCACATGCAGTGTGCAGTTGTAAATGTGCCCTGCCTGTCTAATAAGATCTTAGTCTCTCAGCGTTATTGCTTAAGCATTGCATTCGCATTTGCATTGATTCACAGGTGTATGTTTGAGCTAAAATTTGCTCCTACTCCGTCTTGCAGGTGGGTTCAAATCGCTTGTCCACGCCTTTCTATCGACTGGGGCACTGCCTTCTCCAAACCCCTTCTCTCTCCATATGAGGTAAGCATCATCCTTTCAGCCTTTCAACAAGCTGTTAATCGCTTTTCATGCAAGTCTCACACATTTTACACGCACAGGCCTTCCTGTCTGCACATAACCTGACTTATGTCATATTGAAGCCTCCATCAAAGTGCAGAAGGAGAAAGTTACATTGTTAAGTGATTTTTCAAGTTGTATAAGACTCATCAAGGCCTTGCTTGTGCTGGAGATGAAGCATTATGTCGACTTCTTCCTCCCTCTTCCTCTCCCTGCCATAAAGCACACCAGCACACGCATATAAAACACCATCAGCAGCAGACTAGCCCCCCCTGCTGGCTGCAGAACTATATAGACACCCCCCACCCCTTTCAGCTATCTTGTTTTTCTAAAGGGGGAGAAATGGATCGGACAGCAGCCCATAAAGATCAATTTCGAAGCATGTGTTTGTTTGTTTGTCTGCAGCTGTTGTAGCAAAAAGAAAGCGGGCTTGTTTTGTGATGAGCTTGCCAGTTATGTCACATTATGCTGTTATGTGACCTCACTGGTTAGCACTTGATGTCAACTATTAATTCGTTCAAAGATATTTTTTTTTCTTTTTCCCCTCAGATGCATGCCACTGATTTGAATCCTGAAATGGCTGCAAGGGGAATTGCTGTCTTGAATATTGGATTGTGATTTGAAATGGTTGCTGTTATATTCAGACTACACATCTTTGTGCGCCGCACACGACGTGGAAGCACTTACATTTCAGAACGGGGCCATTAAGAATAATGATAGCATTCACCTTAGAAGAAAAAGTAATGGTTATTTTGCATTGTTTTTGACTGAGGTCTATAACGGCGCGTACGAAGACGGAAATTCGCCCTGCTGTAATGAGGAAAGCAGCAATCTGTTTTCTTAAGCCCTTTGTGCTACACTTTGCTTTGCTCTCCCCGCCAGCTATTTGGGAACGATGTTTGTGCATTTAAATAATTTGGTGCTGCTCTTGTGTCTGTATATGTGCGCTTGTGATAAGTCTTAATTCACCCGCATTTCATACCTATGAGTGTTACACGTCTCGGTGCGCTATGCTTTTCACTGTGGCATTTAGGAGGAAGATGAAGAGGAACGAGATGGGAGGGTGAAGTGAGCAAGGAGATTTATTTTCAGTGCGTCTCATGTTATATTTATAGTCAATAAGACACACTTGGCTCTCCTGTCAGAGCAGGGATTAGCAAGAGAAGCTAGCTTCCACAGAGAGAGGCAGTTGGTGTGAGAGGGGAGAGAACGAGAGCAGTGGGGAAAAGAGAGAGAAGCGAGAGACTGATTGAATAAGGGGTAGACGAGAGGAGGAGACTCTTGTAGAAGGCTGCCTGGAGAAAGGAAGGGATGGTTACTGTGTAGTATTTTTATTTTTTTTTTGATAGATTGTGTTTTAAAATCTGGATATGAAGAAAGTTATTTTGCCTGCCTGCAAAACACATATTTATGAGATTTTTTATTTATTTTTTTTACAACAGGTTAACATAACTTGGATGCAATTATATCTTAGAAAAGAAAAAACGAAGCTTTATTTAATTTCCAGTACTTTCTTTTAAGGAAAAACAATGTTTTTTTCTTTGGGTTTTATTCAGGAAACTTCAGCCTTTGCGTAAGAGAACGCTGCCTTGTCGGTTTGGGTGCGTGCTATACTAACGAACGACAGTCACAAGCTGAGCAACAGTGATGAATTATGTCGCGCTAGAAGAAAGATTTCATCACTTTGAAGCTGAATTTTTCATGTTTCCTTTGAACTAAATTCTCTAACGGGTGTATTTGGAGTGTTATAAAATTTCTATGACTTGTTTTCTCATCATAATTCCATACATCATCGGAATTATGCCAAATAGTTCAAAGCTGAAGTTAGGTCCTGGCATCTAAACAGCTCGAAAGATGAAAAAGCTCTCGGATAAATTAATAAATGAACATTCAAATGATTTGTTCTTTCATTCGGAACGCTTGTTCTGTATGCTTTTTCTTTCGTTCGGAATCAGTATTCACAGGCATTTCTCTTCCATATGGAGTAGTCTACAGTTAAGTCACAGCTCTGTCATGCCACTGTTGTTGTTCCTCTCTAACAGCTGTTGTAGCGTTCAGTGCAGCTGCATAGGGATGCATGACAACTCTGCCTGTTATCCAAGCTTAATATTATGACACCTGTCTTGTCAGTATAGTCAGTCTGTTGTGTCTTCTCATCACTCTGTGGTTCCCTGCCACTTGTTTGTCCAAACGCTGAAAACTGCAGATACAGTACTAGGTGACAGTGAAAATCAGCGGAATCATGTACCATAACACCTTGGGAGGGTGCCATTGTTGCACCTTTCGCTTGTCGGGTTTCTTGTCCTTTTTTGAATTGGTTCTGATTTGTCACTATCTCGCCATCTGTATTTCTTGGTATCTTTCAGGCAGCTGTTGCTTTACAAGAGGTAGGCTGGAAGGAAGTCTACCCCATGGACTTCTACTCCAATCAGAGCCTGGGTGCGTGGGCACCCAACCACCCAGACAACCAACCTGTGCGGCCTGCGCGTAGACAGACCCAG